>JAJQOW010001134.1:0-45000 GCA_037975125.1 Latrodectus hesperus
ATATATATATTCCTGAGCTGTGAGTCCCGGGTTCGAATCCCTTTTCGGACATGGATGTTTCTTTCCTTCTCTGTTCTCTCTGTGTTTCTTTGTCCTTCCATCTGTGATGTTGTATGAATGTGGCCCACCCTATAAACGGGTTTGTGGTGGTATGGCGTGGGCAACATTACTCGCCTCCGTGACTTGGTTCACAGGTGCCCGCTGGGTAACGATAAATGAGTAGCAGTTTCTGGCCTTGTTGTGGTAAAGGGTTCGTCACCCAAGTGTGCCCGCCATTGGAAAAAATATATATATATAACATGACTCGAACATTAGATTCGATAACATTTTGGTCTAATTTTTAAGTGATACAGCTGTTTAGAATTTAAATTTTATTAATAAAGCTTCTAGTTATTTGACATCAAAATAATCGTGAATTATATCGGGAGGAAAATTGCAATTTGTCTAGATTTTGGGAACGAGGCTTTGTAATTCCCCTTTGCTGATGTTAACATTTTTCCATCGTAAAGTAACCAGAAAAGTATCGGAATCCCGACACGATCCCTTTCCTGTGAATCCCCACATAGTTTCGAGTATTTTCAAATGCATCTTTTAATTTATTGGATCGGTTTAATTGTATCCCAGCTCTTCCTGGAGGGTTTACGAAAATCGTTTCGTCCGATCAAAAATGTAAAGTAAAAGTTTTAATCGTCGCTTTCGTATTCTGCGCTTCTAGAATTCTCGTTAAAATTCGATTACCCGGAAAAATTATGGCTCGAAACTTTTCGCTTGACATTTCCGATCAAACGATTCGATTTCGGATAGATGCCCCTCTTCCCCCCCCTCGTGTAGTTACTTCATTCGCAAGAAAACGCAGCCGGTGGAACAATTCTGTACAATCATCGCTCATTAATAACTATCTTGATACACTGCGTTTGACAGAAGAAAAATTTCCTTTTCTGATTTTAAAAGAATCTTACTTAAACGTGGCGATTTGTTGAATTTGTGTCTGAGCACGGTTAATCTTAATTAGAATATTCTGAGTTTAATAACTGCTTATTAATATTACTTCGAAGTTACATTCAGAGTAATTTTAAAATTTTTTTGCAGTTTTATAGATGATGTCAGATAATTAACCTTAGATATTTCCGAATTATTTCTCCGAACGTTCATACTTTCAAAATTTTTCTTGTTAAAATATGTAAAATATCGAGTAGAGGTCCAAAAATGTATTTTAAACAGTTCTTTGCAAACAGAAGGCCGCAGTGATGGGAGTGGGAAAGATGATTTTGTGTCCAAAAGATTGTTTACTCGATACCCAATGGAAGATATTCGCGCTGAAAGGGACTATATTTGTTAAACGTAAGTGGATCTAGTGTTTCGGCGTTGGCGTATGAGGAAAATTTGTGAGAAGGATATAACGTAGCTGTGACCTCATCATTCGATATTAGGAGTTGTTTATATTTTACGATTTATGGATATACAGGAAAATTATGAAAAAAAGCTTTTGTTGCCCGAAATTTGGGTGCCTAATCATCATACTATTCACAGAAAGTGTCCAATTATCATACCATTCATAGAATTTTGTCATAAGCTCAAGGAATGATATGGGAAACAACAGTGCCACTTTAACAGTTACGGTTACAGTGAGAAAATTTCGAAAATATCAAATGGCAAAATCAAGTTTTTTGTATTGGACTGTAATCTCCATTGTGAAAAACCCTAAATAGAGCTTTCGAACGGAAACTGTAGCATGAAAACCACCAGCGGTTGGCTAAAAGTGAGGACAACCAATAAGGACAGTAAAACAGTATAAAATAAAGAATTTTATTGTGTTACACAAATTCTCCACATAACCTCCTTCTTCTTCTTCTTCTTAAAATCGGGTTTGTATGTCATTGGGCACCTCTGCTTTTATCAGTATTTTGTACCATTAACTCCAAACCCAATGTTTCCTAGTTCCAGTAGCTCGGGTCACCCACTTTACTAATAAAATCCGATAACTTTTTAATGGAGTCTAGGTGTAACTCTCTAGTATGGATGAAGCCTAAAGAAGTTAATCTAGAGAGGGCAAGAGCCTCACATTCGTAAATGACATGCTCTGCCGTTTCCTCTTGCATATGACATTTCCAGCAGAAAAGGTGTTGCTGACCATCTGGTCAGAAAGTCAGTCATGCTAGGAATAGCTTCATGACTTTCACCAGAAGAAGATGGTTTGGAGGTCATTTCTACCTCAAGTGAAGGATTCATTGCTGCCCCTTTACAAGATTGCCTCTGATGTCTTTTTCAGCAAGGTCTACTTTAGAGGCCTCACCTGCAAATGCAGAAAGGTTTGTTACTTCTTGTGTCTTTTCAGCCGTAAGATAACAATTAAAAAGCTCAGGTAATATAAGTCCACCCAGCATTGCCTGAGTTACTGGGCAAGTCAAATTACTCTAGAAGTTCGCCAAGCAACTAGAGGCTCCGTTAAGACACCAATACCGCGGTGCCAATTAGCCCTAGGCACGGATCGCATAACACCAGGGTTTACGGTAGCTGGTTCGAGGCCTCTGATTCTATATTCAAGGCTCCTTCACACACGATGACCCTTTGCATACGACAGACAGTGGATAGCTCTGCAACACGCACCATGACAATAGGAATCTCTTGAATCGCTGTTTTGATGCTATTTTTCAAATCAGATGGAGTTTGCGCACGAAATTGATACACTTTGGATTTCAGCCTTCTCGTCAGCCAGATTGGATTCCAGCCAGAAATCCATTTTAGTTCAGATCAGTTGAATTTGACGGCCACGGAAATGGGAAATGACGGGAGATAACACTGTCACCAAACAGTTGACTCAAGACACTGCAGACTGAAGATCCTACATGCAGAAGAGTGCCATCTTGCATCCACACAGCTTCAGATAGAGCATTTTGTTGTTGCAATGCGCGAATCGCATAATAAGTAAACGTGTACGGATAGCGAGCACTCGTTATTATACACGCTTACAGATCATCGGCAGTGATCTAATCAAATAAGTAAGTTTCGAGGATGAACTTACTCGTTGTACCCCGCTATTCAGTCCCTTTTCCTCGTATAATGGACTTGCAAGCACATCATGTAGATAATTATTTGCCCAGCGCACAATTTTTCGAATTCACGTTACCAGTTCATGAAAAGTGTGCCTCATCTGTCAACAGAATGCGTAAAGGCCAGTTACTACTTTCACCGTACCGGATATGGAATTGATGCGCAACAATAGACAAAATACCCATTTAAAAAGTGGCATTAATCATCCACCCCAAAACAGCCTATTCGAATCTTTTGTTTTTCTTACTTCATTCCCTTTTTTAAATTTATTAACAATTCCCTGTTGTGAACATTTATTTTTGTTTTTTGAATATGTTATTCCAATTAAGCATATTACAGAAAACGTAAAATCACAGTCAGCGAATCGGATGTCCAAAAATGGCAACTTTCGTATATTAGGTACAAGCCAGCTAAATTGGCTAAAGAGACTTTTTGGGAGATAGTTGGAAGATGATGAGAAATCAGTTCCTATCTTAGTTCTAAGAACACATAATGACAGAGAAGAAGAGTGGTTAGTGGGAATCTAAACTCCGAAAGAGGGGAAGAAAAACCCTCGTTTTATTTCGTATAAAAAATGTGCAAAAGAACTGCATCCGAACGATTCAGGAGGGTGACAAAAGAACCCCAAGACAAAGTTATGTCTACATCCTCAAATCCCTGTTCGTCAGAATTGAGACATCAAAGAAAAAGATGGCGGCCCAGAAATCTCGCGCCGTGATTATATCATTTTATTTCTCATAGTTCCATCGCCCACTGGTCTTTGAAATACCTTATCATCTCTCGGATGTATAATTCTTTTCTGTAAGACAGTCTGATAACGCGACCACGACGTGGATCTTGCTCCTTCCATTTATCATAAAGAGTCATTTTCTTTATCATAGATGACAAAGAATTAAATACTTGTTGGTAATACGGGCAAGAAAATAAGATTTTTTATTGCGAGAATTACTTAGAGGATTAAGTTATAAATCATGTAGTTAATTATTAATAAGTGTCCTAATTCCAAATAGTTTGTATATTACAATAGTTTTTGAAAGAATTTATTTTACTCTGAATAAAATACTTAGTAAATGTTTGCCTTGATGTTGTTGTCGTGTGCAGCTAGGCTGGCAATATGGGGTGCGCTGCTCCACTTTTTCATCTGAACCCCATTTTAGTGTGGAGTCCGACTTCTTCAGTACACACATGCCATAGGGATCGGTTTATAGGGAAGGCAACCATTTACAACATATTCATACACAGAAAGGACAAATACAGGATAGATAGAGAGAGATAGTACATCCATGCCCAAACTGGGTTTGCACTGATCATATATATATATATATATATATATATATATATATATATATATATATATATATATATATATATATATATATATATATATATATATATATATATATATATATATATATATATATTATAAACTCCATGGCACGACAGCCCATGTGGGACAAGGCCTACAGTGCCCATAATTGTTTTCATGACCGAGGGCCCTGGGGTGCGAAGCATATGTCTTAGTTAGGTGGTCAGCCTAACGTAAGACCCTCAGTGTTTAGTTCCCAAGCATGCTTGGTACTCAGTTAATCGACCCACTGAAGGGATGAATGATTGAGTCAACCTTGCCCAGCCCGAGGATCGAACCTCGGACCTGTGTCATGGGAGCGTGAAACACTGCCGCTAAGCCACCGGGCCTCATATATATATATGTTTGTGTGTGTGTTCAAATAATTTATTTTTTTTATTAGGATAAAGCTTAATTTAGCATCAGCATCATAACCACAATAATTAATTTGATCTATGAGCGTGCTGTAGAATATGTCAAAATGATTTAAAATTGCAGAACGATATTAGGATAATCGTTTTTGTTTGTTTCATTGAAATGGTGTTAGAAAAAAATTTATGTACAATGTGACTGTGTTGTCTAAGGTTGTTAGCGCTGTTAAACAAGTCATTTATCTAGGCATTATAAATATAAGGTAAAAGCTAATTTTATAAATACACTAAAATGAATATGTAGTTTCCAATTAGAAATATAAAAATAATATCAAGTGCTCATAAAATAATTAATTTAGCTCACATAGAAGTGTTTTATAATTTAAAAAGATTTTATTTGCAATTAAAACAAGAAAAAGATCCGTGGAAATCATTAAAACATGTTCGATAAAATGGATAATGATTAAAAAATTGTAATACAACTGTTATCAAAGTTTTCAGTTGTTATCTTATTAAGGTTCGTTTGCAGTTAATAAATAAATTAAAATAAGTTTTTCCGAGAAAAAACATGAGGAAGACCCACGTGGAATGTGCCGAAATAAATATAAAACACTCGTAAAAAAGATGCATTAGTGACAAATCATCTATTGATATATATTTCAGAGTTCATAGAAGTTATGTAAATTGAAGTGATCATTTCTAAGTATAATAATCGTAAAAAAGAATCTTGGACGCACAAAATTAGTAGATGAAACATTCAAAGATTAAAATCTGTATATTTAACAAAAATGAATCTTGATAGCTATTATATAAGTCCCATTAGTAATTAAGTAAATTAAAATTACTTTCTCATCAAAAAATTATGAAAAAGTGCAATGAAATGTACCAAAGAGTTCTCAAGGATGAGTTCCAACAGTTCTCACGTACCAAACAGTTCTCAAGGAGGTGTTACAGCAGTTCTCATGTACCAAACAGTTTTCAAAGAGGAGTTCCAACAGTTCTCACGTTCAAAGAATTCTCAAGGATGAATTCCAACGGTTTTCACGTACCAAAGAGTTCTCAAGGATGAGTTCCAACAGTTTTCACGTGCCAAACAGTTTTCAAGGAGGAGTTCCAACAGTTCTCACGTACCAAAGAGTTCTCAAGGATAAGTTCCAACGGTTCTCACGTACCAAAGAGTTCTTAAGGATGAGTTCCAACAGTTTTCACGTGCCAAAGAGTTCTCAAGGATGAGTTCCAACAGTACTCACGTACCAAACAGTTCTCAAAGATGAGTTCCAACAGTTCTCACGTACCAAACAGTTCTCAAGGATGAGTTCCAACAGTTCTCACGTACCAAACAGTTCTCAAGGAGGAGTTCCAACAGTTCTCACGTACCAAACAGTTCTCAAGGATTTTCAAGGATGAGCAGTAGTACTGACATATGTTCTCTGGGCCCATTATTTCAGCATTTATAACATTTGTTAACAGAGTGGATTCTCCACAGCCAAAATATAGACATTTCTTGAAATGTGACAAGAAAGTAGTCTGAAACATTTTAAAAACACATTGATAACATTTTTTTTAATCAATTAACATTCATAATCATTAATTTAGCGTGTTTCAAAGTTTTGTACGTATTTCCAGCTGCATTTTAGCGTTTTTACTATGAAAAAAGGGCTTTTATGCTTTACTGTCGGAAACTTTTGTAAACATCTCTAATTTAATTTATTTATTTCTAATAACATTTATGGTAGATTTTTTTTATTATTTTTCACCAAAGAAAAAATTGGGTTACATTTCTTAATAAGTATAATTAAACTCGTTAACAATTTAAATAAGTATAATTAAACTCGTTAAGCTATACTAGGAATTATAGCTTAACGAGTTTAATTATACTTATTTAAATGTAGAAATGTAACCTTTTTACTTCTCAAGCGTATCCTTGATTATAAGATATTAGTTTATTTTTGGTTTTTATTCATTTATTGTTTACTTACACTTAAAAGTAAAAATATTTCCGGCATATTTTAAATTTGTACTTAAACCTTTAATTTTTTTTTCTGCAAAAAAAGAGAACCCCAGGAAAAAAATTGCTTAAACACAATATTTAAAATAAAACTTGGACAGTTATTTATCATGTATAAGTATTATCAAAATAAGACAATTATTATTTCAGACGTAGATAAAGCAAAAGCGAAAAAATATTGAAATAAATATCTAATACTATATCGTATTATATAAAACTCATTACACTATTTGCTATATTTTGGTTTTATTTTACTCTTTGTTATATAATATAATTCCATTTTATATTTCAAACAAATTTCGTAATATCATAGCATTATTTGTGACTCAATTTTTTGTATGAATGATTATTATAATATAAATGAATGGACAAAACAAAGCTAAGTCAAGCAAAACAAATTATTTTTATACGAATGCTCACTTAATTTATTTTGTTAGATGCATATTTAAGTGATATAAAATCTTCTTAAAATATATATAAGAAATATTTCGCTTTCGAAACTTCACTAACATCCAAATTCTTAATGTCGGCAAATAAAAACGGAATTATTCCTGGAGTAAAAATAAATAAAAGAGCAAATAAAACGCAGCGTTTTTAAAATCCTTATTCTTCGGATATGCCAGAAGTAGTCTTATAAATTTTCACGTCGGAAGAAAATTGAATGCCGTTGAACATTTTTTTGGGCATGGTTTTTATTGGAATATCGAAATCCGTTCAGAGAAAAATTGAGTAATAATTTCACCTACTTTGCTCCAGCGTTCGATTGCACACTTGCTGAAAATAGACATATCGCTCTATGGCGCGAAGGACACGAGGAATGGATTTATTATTCATGGTAAGTGCGAGGGATATAGATACTCTTGCACGTCAAATCGAACGTCTTCGTTTTCCCAAGACCCGAGATTAAAGTATCGAATTTCCGAAACAAGAAAATCATGCAGCCTCAACAGGGAAAAAGGCTTAATCTCTTTCCTACCCCCTTTCTTCTCTTCTTATTCTCTATGCAGATTTTTTTCTTTTTTTTACAGCTAAACCTGCCCCCCAATAACCCCAAGAAAAGCAAAATGCTAAAATATTCATCTGCTTTCCAGAAATCCCGAATTTGGAGGGGTAGGAAAAATTCGGAACGTAAATGGGTTGGAGAAGGGGGATCAAAGTGACATTAAGTTTATGGGAAACAAAACTCCTGGAAACGAGAAAAGTATCCCGGATTTCGGGCTCCAAAACTGATTTAACTGCCTAGGAATCCCATAAAGTTAAAGGACGGCATCATTTACCGAAAGACATCCAACAAAAGGCATTCTATTCCGGATAAAGCGAAGTCCGGATCGAGGCTGATTTCAACGCAGAGAAGGTCATATTTACAGTCCTACATGTCTAGTATCCGGCAATTGCTTTACATAGAGCAGGAAATGGATATTGCTATTGATGGCCAAATTAATACTGTTGACAAAGACCTGTATTGTTTTCCTGAAAGCCAATATCACGGATAATGCTAATGCTATTTCTAATATCCCACAATAAGCTTCTTTCCTTCATAATATTTATGGTCGCTGAGCAAGGAAGAATGCAACTTTCCTTATCAAAATTCATCACATGATAAGCATCCTCCATCAGCCAGAATGGTACATTTTGATATCCATAAATCGCGTATTTTGAGGAAAGTCATACCACAACTGCTTATCTTTAAAGTATAGGTTTGCGTAAGATAGACATAGCTGAACCATTTAAATATATTACGGTAAAATGCATTTAAATTATATTAACAAAACTTTTTCCTCTATATTAAATATTTGATTTATATAAATTTCTTAATAGAAATTTTTGAGAGGGTTTAAAACATTTGATTTCATATCTCTTCGATATCAAAAAGTATGAATCATAAACATGGAAGTATAGAATTTGGTGGACGACAGTACCGTTGATATCACGAGAAGAACCATTCATTGTGGCATGCATGTCATGAAATGAAACTATTTCTATGCTACCCGTATAGAAATTAACATAAGGAAGATGACAATGATAAATTCTGTTTCAATTAAGGACAAAATTCTATTTTTATTTTACCACTTATTTTTATTGCACGTTTATTATTGATGTATTTTCACTTTAAATAATGTCAACGACTGTTTCCCTACCATGTCACTGCAATCCATAAAGTCACAGTTACTACAGATTGTAATTGTTTCAAACATTTAGGGCGCTCCGTGGCTGAGTGGTCTAAAGCATCACCGCTAATCGCTTGAGAGCGTAGGAGTGTGGGTTCGATTCCCACCATGGCCCTGGGTGTTTTCTTCGTTATTCTTCTGTGGTTGTACACCTGTCATTGTGCTATTTGTCCTATTATCAACGAAGACTTACAAGCGGATCTCAAGAATCAAGCATGCAAGTCTGAATATATGTAATGTAATAAAAAAAAATTCAAACATTTAGATTTTATACTGAGTAGTTTTGTTAAAGATTCCAACAAAAATTATTATTTTTCCATTTTTAAATTAAAATCTTTAATAATTATTTTCGAATTTATTAAAACCTGTATCTCAATTAACACTTTAAGGTATAGTTATCTATTGAATCAATTTCGTAACCAAAAAAAAAAATCGATCCTATCTCAACTACAGATTTTCGTGTTGATACGATCAATGCATACAATGTTCATACGTTTGACTTTCCCTCTATTGATATAAAGAGGAAGAAAGCCCTTAGAAACAAGTGGGTACTCGGGAATCTACCTCAAGTCAGCCTAAATCATTTATGAGGTTAATCTAAGTATCATTTCTATAAATTGTTCTTTTATATAACTCCTTAACATGCATATAAAATCATACCTTCTGACTAATATAAAGCCTTTAACGATACAAATATAACTACAAAAAAATTCGAAAAAATTCTAAAATTTAATTACTTAATTACTCTCTGGTAAAATTTATCTAGTACTTAAAACCTGGTAATTGAAATACTTTAATTACTCTGTGTAAAAGCTGGCCGAGCTGGCAGCCGAATGGTTAGCGCTCTTGCCTTCGGTTCAACAGTTCGTGGGTTCAAATCCCACTTTGGGCATGGATATTTGTAGTGGTTCGGAATCCACTTTAAGCCGTAAGTCCCAGTCTAATTAGCCCTCGTGTGCAAAAAATGACTGTTAGCGACAAATCAAAAAACTGTGTAAAAACTGTTTTTCCGATTTTAAGCGTCCATTTTGTTCAATGGAAAATTTTTCAGTTTGATTCGGGTTAAAATCCAGAAAAAGTGTCAGTCTTGCCCAGTGTGTTCATGTTTATGACTTCATTTCAATTCATAAGATTTAATCGAAATCATTGCCAACATCTCATTGTGTAGCAATGGTATATCCTGAATGTACAAACCATATCACGCAAGTGAAAAACATGATTTTGATTATATTGTCTTATTTGGAAATGTGTTGCCTAAAATGATTATGGTATTAAATAATGAATAGCAATTTTGAGATAGACATTAAAACAAGTTAATTTTGCATTTTAACTTAAAAATGATTATGAACTCGAATAACTCATATATAATCTGTACAAAAGTGCATTTCTGTTATTTATTCCTCACGAGGATATAAAAGATTGATTCGTAAAAACAAGAAATTAAAAAATAATTTGAATTCTCAGTAAAAAAGCTTTTTTCTTTCGAGAAATAGGGAAGGGGAAGAATATCATTCGCTCTGTTTTACGTATAGAACACCCTCCCCCCTACATTACCTAAATAATGAACACACACCCCTTCTACACTCTGTAATTCTTTCATAAAGAAGCTCTACAACTGAAAGTCGTTATTCACCATTAACTATGGTTTCCACGTTTTCGGAAAATATCGCTTTTAACGTCCAAAGGAAGAAAACCAAACCAAGAAAAGGACGTTCTTACTCTTCCTAAAACCTATTCTCGAGAGGGAAAGTGAGGGTGGGAGTCACTAATTAATTCCCTCCTATGTTCATCTTCGAAACTTATAGAAAAAAGATAGCTGTCTCGATTGAATGCAGAAATTCTCTTGAAATGCCGCCGATTTCCCAGGAAATCATCGACAGCGTGAAACAATGATGAATATTCTTTATCTGATTAAATTATGCTCTAGAAGTAAAAGACAACTTATTTTTTCGTTTGTTGATGTTTATCTTTATATACCTCAGCGCTATTCCTTTCTTAGTTGTCTTGCATAAGCATTCTGTTTGTTTACCTTTGGAATTTCCCTTTAAAAATACTCCAAAATGGATTTCCTTGGTGATGTTTTCCTTAAATATTTATTCTTTCCTCTTCCACTGTATATTATTTTATTTTATGAAAGGAACAAAATAATGGCCTTATAATATTAGAAATCGATATGATTTCATTCTGATTTCCGTATATAAAAACGTCATTTAAGTTACATTTCTGCTATTATAATCCTCAAATATTTTGATTTTAAATGTAAAATTCTATTTTTAAGTGATAATATTTAAGATGTCAAGTGGAATTTTATTTGAAAAAGGGATTAATTAATAAAAAATATTGATATATCTGATTTTGACCATGCAGACTTAAAATATCCAACTGCCAATTTTTGACAACCGCCTCTAGACAAGCTAACTGTTTTTCCTTTAATTTTTAATCTTATCTAAACACAGCTACCAAAGAGTGAACACTAAATAGTCAAGCTAATATTAACAGCAGTTTAAACACGCAAAATGAAAGCAGACATATTTAAAATTATCTGTGTTATCTTAGTACTATTTATCTGTGTTATCTTTAGCAGTGTTATCTTAGTACTACTTTTGATCATTATCGTGAACTGTTGCAGAGTCAAGTATCGAACTAATCTTATTGCGTACAAATTAAATTTTGCACTCTCAGGCCACCATCAGATCTCTCTCTTCAATTGCTCCTAGCAGTATTGAGTCTGTTTATCTCTGTCAAATGACAATTAGTTCTCTACTGGAAGAAGGACGACAAATTGTGCTGCAATAGATACCCAGCCACTGTGGTATCGCCGGAAATGACGCAGCTGATAAATTGGCAAAGGCTGGCTCAGATCTACAACAGCCTTCTCCAGCCTTGGAGTACCATACTGTTAAAAGGCTTGTTAAGTCAAATATAGCCTCCTATCGTAGAAATGTTTACAAGATGTGCATAAAGGGGAAAGCATAGGCTTCCTTACTAACAAAGCCTATTCCGTGTAACCTCCACAGAGCTGTGGGAGTGGCAAATTTTCGCCTTTAACTGGGTATGATTATCTGCAAAAACACCTTCACCGTTTGGGTTTGAAGGACTCTCCAATCTGCCCTTTTGGTGGACTATAAGACATGACTGGTGACCACCTTTACACTTGCCCTGGACTTTCGGACGTCGCAATTAGAAATTCTGCGGAAGATGACTTTTCATTCACCTCAAGATTGTATTGGGCTGCCCGACAGAGACTGATGGTTGAAAAACCAAGGTCGGGCGTAGGATAAAAAAAATTAAATTTTGCATGGTTTTCTTCCCACTGATTGGTCTAGAAATATGAAAAAAAAAGTCATTTCAATGATAGATTTCCTGAATTTATGGTTATTCATATTTGTAAGACGTTTGAATTTATACAGCAGCTTCGCGCGAATGTAGCAATAAACGGTCGCAAATGCAATAAAACGAGCATCGTATTTGATAAGGAATTTGTAGGTAAGCCTTACCTGCTCTTAAGATAGGATCAAGCTCTTCGGAGTGGGAAGTTATAAGTTCGAATCCAGTCGGTGTTGTATGATAGGTGATAATTACTGTGTTTTTTATTTTATACAAAAATTTGACTGAGTGGGTCCCGTGAGAGACTTAGTAATAGTACAAAATGCTTATAAAAGCAGAGGTGCCCAATGACATACAAACCCAGCTCTAAAAAGAAGTCCAATAATATAAAAGTTTTAGCACGAGACGTCGTGAATTTTAATTGCCAAATGACAGTTTTTAACAAAGTTATTTCTCATTTCTAGCAGAGAGTGAATGCATTATTAGAAACATAAGCAAAATGGTAGAACAGCCAGATTAGTCGGCATATTGACGTTTTTAATAATAAATTGGAATATTTTTTTTAAATTCATAATATTACAATCATTATAGAAAATAGAAAAATGAAAATTGTTAATATATAACAAATGAAGTTTTTATCTTCAACTAATATAACAAAAATATTATTTAACAGCACAAAAAATATATAATTGAAATTATTAAATACCCATTCTTTTGTGTGTTTCCTCTGATTTACCAAAAGAAAAAATGTCTCATCACAATGTCCCTACTTTACCCACCAATCGCGAAGAAATAAAGGGAATTGTTTCCCTATAGGGAAAGTAAACAATTGCTCTTTGTGTGGGATACACTACAAATAATGTTTTAGCGTATAAAATGCACAATACCGCATGTTCACCTGTATTTGTTTCCTCCAAGCATTAGATGAAACGATCAAAAATAAAATCCAGATGCCTGAAAACGAGCACACCTTTATTCGTGTAACCTCTATACAAAATTCCAACTCCATGTTTCTCTTGTTTTAGCTTGTATTGCAAAATTTTCTTTGTTAAAGCAAAGCGGTGATGCACAAAATAAGGCATTCAATAAAATGCGAATTGTGTGTGTTTTGTTTTTCTTATGGAAGACAAAAACATTTCTCATTAATCATACTAAAACAAAAAAATTTTTTCCCTATAATAAGCGAAAAATGCATTTGTTTAACAATAAAGTTTTTATAAATTATTCTGCGTTTCACTGCATTTGTTATAATAATAATTATTATTATTTTTGTAAACATATAAAATGTATGAAAAATGAGTAAAAGGGTTTTTTTTTCATTTGGGTCAGCAATTCTCTCATTTATTTTCTTCTGTTTATAAGTATAATGTATCCAAAATGCTCTTTTTACAAGTAATAAGTAAACAAAAAATTCAAGAGAAATTCAATTAACTGAAATAAATAAATATCCATATGATTTTAAAATGCAACAGCATATGTATAAATAGAACACATTTGAATAAAAACAGCTTTTATTCATATGAATTATGTCGAAAAAATTCGCTATATTAAAATCTTATTCGAATTGAACGATATTTTTTAAATCGTAAGTATTTAGAAAAAGTTTTTCTTTTATTTCATGATTCCTGAGATTGCGAATTTCTGAATCACGCGCATTTTAGATCAATCACTCACACACACAGGTACAAGAATATTAATAATCCGTTCTTTCGAAAGTTGACCTGACAACTACATGATTATTACGTATTTTAATGCAACAGCGATTTTCTTCTCGGGTGTGGATGTTCATAATAGTATTAATAGTATAAGACAGGACAGTGTGATTCAGTGTCCTGTCTTAACTGTAGATGCTCGGTCAAATCAGCCTTGAGGTGTAAGAAGAGAATTTTGAGCGATAAACTAAATTGCAAATTCAATTTTGAAAGGTTATGGAATCACATTTAAAAATTAACTCGTATCATGAATATTTAGAATTCATTCCGTCATCTATAAAATCTCAAATCGCATTTAGAATCAAGCTGGTATCTCGAAGATTCAGAATTAATCTCGTGAAATTCTATGGACTACCCCTTGGTCATTCTACCACAACCAAATGCATTACGTGGTGGAGCAATACCTGATAACCTAAGGTACAGATTAAGTACTCCTTAGCGTATGTCTTGGGCTATGTGACTTGATATGAATGCTTTGACGCTGCGCGTTGTAGAGAGCTTGATATCCTAAGGTTGTTTTAAAGCATTTTAATATCCACTGCGTAAATTATTTTCTGGAAGGACTTTTCATAGATACAGTCTACTTGTTGTTAAGGGGAAAATCATGCTCTAGGCAGAAGATACGTTTAATCGTAGGCTTCATAACTGGGCTCTACTATTTCAGAAAACACCTCCATAAAATGGGACTGTTTCAGCAAGACCCTATCTGCAGGAAATGTCATACGCAAGAGGAAACGGCCAAGCCTATCATTTATGAATGCGAAGCTCTTGCCCTCCCTAGATGAACTTCTTTAGGCATTATCCACACTAGAGAGTTACACCTAAACTCCATTAGAGGGTTATCAGACTTTATTAATAAAGTGGGTGACCCGATCAACTGGAACTAGGAAACATTGGGTTTGGAGTTAACAGTACAAAATGCTGATAAAAGCAGAGGTGCCCAATGACATACAAACCCAACTCAAAGAAGAAGAAGGGGAAAATCCGTAAAACTCTCAAGTACATATCCCTGCAGAAGACAGAGAGGAAATGTTTATCTCCAGTTATTCAAAAGTGGTTGGAATCGAACCTAAGATTTTTCATTCTAAAAGCCACATCCATACTACTAAGTCACCTTGAGCTGAGGTGGATGCTTAGGAGTTATTTTTTCCTTTTTTACGATGTGTGAATACAGAATTCTATTTCTGAAATAGTTTTGGAAAACAAAATACTTTCACTTTTCTAGATAGAGTTATTGCGATACTTTTTATTTTTATTTTTGCAGGGTTAGATTTAAATAAATTTTCAATATCTTTACAGGAAAGAGAGAAATGCAAAGCACTAATTACTTAAAACATTATTCATTTTAACCGCTAATAATCGAAATATTTCAAACGTCTATCGTTCTCATCATAACATTCGATCAAAATAATTCTCCGATATCAAATATAGGAAGCGCTTCGGGTTTCCTTGAACTTTTTGTGACTTCTTTCTCGCCCTTTATTTCAGTGCTTTCCACCCCTGACGGAAACGAAAACGAAGTCATTGCAGTTCCAAAGGCATATCCGGCCTGTATTCCACCCCCAATGAGAAATATCACTTGCTGATTAGAATAAGAGCAATGAAGAGCTCGTTAGTGCGCGGCACCAGTCCTCCCAGTTAACGAATGTCGAACCGTGAACAAACAAGACTCGTCTCATTGGCTAAGTTGAATAAATACCTGGAAGAAAATGACTAATGAGAATCTTCCTCAGCAGCTCTCCCTGACGATAATGGTCGTTCTTACGTCATGCCCCTCGCCTCCAGTGAAAGACCTTTCATTCCCATCGCTGTCGCCCCCCAATCTTGGGGGGGAGGGGGGGCTCGTAAAAGGGTGTTAGAATAGTCGACGGATATATTTTGTTTCCTGCCAATGTGAGAAATAAGGGTCTTCCTTTAATGTGATACCCATAAAACTTTTAAAAGTTCATTTCGAATGTATTCATCGTGTTCGAAAGGGGATGAGGGGTTACGCAGAAAGGGGTTGGACAGGAAAAGTTTTAAGATAGTGATTAAATGGGTTGTGTGTTGGGATTAGAGGGATAGAAATTAAAGAAAGTGTCGAGAGAGAAGAGTTAAGGATCTCTTCTCAGTGTAAATTAAGTAAATTGAAATAAAATACTTTTTGGGGAAAATGAAATGGCAATTGGATATGCATTCAAATGCAATGGCTTCAAAATCTCAATATTTTATAATTCAAATAGCTTAAAAGAAAATTGAAGACATGGCAATCACAAGACTTTTGGATTTGAATGTATAAATAATTATATGAACTGTGTAGTTTTAATTAAAAAGATATCAAATATTTAAGTAGAAAAAAATACTGACTATAATTTATTTTTGATTCTGACTTTCATTTGAATAGAGCATTTTTATATGAATTGCTGTTTCCAATATATATATATATATATATATATATATATATATATATATATATATATATATATATATATATATATATATATATATATATATATATATATAAAGAAAAGACATATATAAAGTAATAAATACAATACTGAAAATATAATGTTGGAACTACAATGCATAATAGGAAATCTAGCCAGCGCAAAAGCAGCTTAAGAAAGATTTGCCTATATAAATAAGATAAAACATGAAGAAAGGTGAAATCAAAAATATAAAATTGGAAAGATACTAAAGTATAGAAATATAAAATAGTATCTTTCCAATTTTATATTCTGATTTCACCTTTCTTCATGTTTTATCTATATATATATATATATATATATATATATATATATATATATATATATATATATATATATATATATATATATATATATATATATATATATATATATATATATATATATACAGCACTAAATAAAAATTTCCTTAGATTAGAATCTTTGAATCCGTTGATTATATAAAATGCTAGTATAATGTCAATTTAATATCTTTATCCATGAGAAATTTAAGTTTATTAAATATTTTATTTCTTATCACATTTAATATATTTTGTTAAATTTGTAAGCTTTTTCCTCCTCAATTTATATTTTCTGCAAAAATTCAAAGCTTATCTTTGCTGGAATTCTAATATAATTTTGAGAATATATACGCTGATTATAATTATATTTTCAAAATAAATTTTTGTTTGATCAACTTCAATTCTGAAATATATATATATATATATATATATATATATATATATATATATATATATATATATATATATATATATATATATATATATATATATATATATATATATATATATATATATATATATATACAGCACCAAGTTAAAATTTCCTTTGATTAGAATCTTTGAATTCGTAGAGATTTCAAGTTCCTGAAGAATACTTATATCGTTTAGAATTTTTTAGAATGATTCTAATTTTTTCTAGCATATCTTTTTAGCCAAATGTGTGCTCATAAATCTATGCCTTACTGAAAAGATAATGTAATCTTTAAATAAGAATTATGTAGGCCACAGATTAAAATCATGTGTTATTTTGTAGCCAAATTGACTGTTAAAATATTTAATTTTGTAGTATATAAGAAGAAAAGAACTTTTGAACTGCTTTTATTTCAATCAATAATTTATATAAGCATGCAGTTTATATATACCTTAAATAAAAATTGACTGATTAAAAGAGATGCTGAATGTTTTTTAAATTTAAATTATCTACTTAATGATCTTTACCGCTGCTCAGATGTATATGCCTAATAATTTTTGTCCTTATAACAATATGCAACAGCTATGATTGTAAAATTGATATAAAAGAATAGCTATGGTTCTTTCGAAGCAGCCAAGATTAGATCTAAAATTATTTCACATACATTTGTAGTTGGTCATCAAAAAACAATAATTTTGCTACAACATTATATTGTTTTATTTATAAGATGTTCTTATTCTGTTTATATTTTTGTAATTCTCTTGTCGTTTATCATTACCATTGTTTGAGCTTATAATTTTATGCGATGATGTACTATTCTATGTTGACAAATGTTAAATATCCTGATAAATTAATTTGTTATAAATAACATTGTTTTAATTTGTCACCAAAATTGTTATCATAGTCACCAAAAATTATCCCCACAAAATTATTGGCGATGACACCATGTTTTTAACTTTAACCGAAATAGTTGTCTGCATGATCTTTATTATTTTTCCCCATTAAATGAAGAATGCTATTATTTTATATGTTCATATTCATGTAAGATGAATTCGAAGCATTTTAACAAATGTTTTTCTTGATTGAGATGATCGTTCCATTTTTCACAAACCATCGCCGAAACGCGAATGCCTCGCTGTACAAATCAATCAGAAAAACCAATCAAAATTTAGCTAATGAAAACGAAATTCCTGCTTCATTGAATTCACAAACCTCATGATTTCTCAACTTCCTTCGTAATTCCATTAAACGAGATGATTTGAATCAGTGCATTCCTTTTCTTTTCTTTTCATTTTGTTCCTGTTCATTTATTTATTTCTTTACATCCCATTATGGCGAAAGAAAAAGGTATGCAGCAAAGAAAAAAATCGTGTAGGATTGAAGGGCTTTAGAAAGCGTCTTCTTCAAGGGAATTATAATCATTACTCTCCCAATGAAGATTTCCTTATCAAATGAGATCCTCGTTAAAGGTTTCTCTTTTTATTTATTTTTCTTTCTTTCTTGCTCCACCCCTGTGCCAGCCTTCATTCAAAAGGTAAAGGTGTGGGCACATTCGGCGTTCGAAATTCCGAGCTAATTCGCTTGGGTGCTTTCGATTCCATGAATAGAGCCTACACCATGCTGGCAAAGGAAGTAAATAGGCGAATAAGAAATGAACGTAAATTATACATGTTGTCAATAGAGGAACATATGTAACAGAAAAATGAATGCCTTTGCAAGACATGTTTGATAATTTGAAGTGGTTTTAGTCTTACATGGAGGATGATTTTGTCACAAAAGAAAAGGACTTAAATATAGGAAAATGGACTTTTTTTAATGGAAACGAAATAATTCAAAAGTAATATTCAGTGGTATTTAAAAACCGAAACTATTTGAAATTTTTTTTCTGCTAGGTACTAATTTTAGGCATTTTTGTGAGTGCTTTGTTTTTTTATTAGTGCTTTCTGAATAGAAGTCTATATTTCTTTAGATATTTTTTTTTAAAATAGCAACGGTTTAGTTAATTTACTTTATTGCGAAAAAAATAGAAATCAATTCAAATGCTCTATGAAGTAAAATTTGCAATGCTTTTAGTTATGCTGCAATAAATGACAATGCATAATAGATAACCTGACATCTGAGAAATGCTTCAAGTCTTGTCACTATTCATGTTTCATTTTCTGATATGAATTTTCAGTAAATAATTGGTTTTATTTTTGTATTATTGGGAGTAAATCGGGAAAATTACTGAGATTCCGCCCACTACCTGACATGGCAACTCCAGATTTTATCATATCACGTGGAGAACATTAGGACCACGACCTACACTGCCCGACATTGAAAATGCAACACCAAAAAGGAGTTGCCAGAAAGTGACGAAACTCGGCAAACGGAGAGACAGCGGCAAACAATAAGTGATCTGCATTTCGAAATGGTGTGCATTATACCGAGCAAGTTCAGGATTGGTTCAGTAGGCTGTAGGACCACCGTGGATGGCGATACAGGAAGCAACAGATATAGGCACTGGGTCAATGAGAGTACGAATGGCGTCCTCAGGAATGGCTCTCCATTCCCTGTCAATCATTTGCCAAAGTGCCTCTTTTGAAAGAGGCAATGTCAGTTCAGCAAATGACGGCCAATCGTATCCCAAAACGTATTCGATTGGTGTGAGATCTGGCAAGCATGGTGGTCAGGAAACATCTGTACACCTTGCAATACATGTTATCTGATGCGAGCAATGTTCGGATGGGCATTATATCTTGCTGATAAAAGGCAATAGCCACCCCATGAAGGTAGAAGACTTTCACCTGCCTCAGCACATCACCCACGTAATGTTGGGCTGTCATAGTGTCGTGAATACGAACAAGAGGTGACCTGGAATCGTACTCAATGGCTCCTTAAATCATGCTGCAGCGTAGTCGCGCGATGGGGCGTTCCACAATTGCTGCAGGTTGGTACCTGTCCTCACGTCGACACTACACGAAAAAATAGAGCGATCGAAAAAATAGAGTACAGCACACAAACAATATTACATTATAAATCAATAACACAGATCCACACAGACTTACCTGCCAATCAATCAAATTCTTACAAAAACTGATTCGAATACTCTTCATGTGGGAAAAATGAACATACAGTAATCAAACTAATGTAAAACTACTCAGTGAGCGGTACACAAGAAGCGATCGAAAAAAATAGAGTGCAGCACACAAACAATATTATATTATAAATCAATAACACAGTTCCACAGATTTGCCTACCAATCAATCAAATTCTTACAAAAACTGATTCGAATACTCTTCATGTAAAAAAATGAACATACAGTAATCAAACTAATGTAAAACTACTCAGTGAGCGGTACACAAGAAGCGATCGAAAAAAATAGAGTGCAGCACACAAACAATATTATTTTATAAATCAATAACACAGTTCCACAGATTTGCCTACCAATCAATCAAATTCTTACAAAAACTGATTCGAATACTCTTCATGTAAAAAAAATGAACATACAGTAATCAAACTAATGTAAAACTACTCAGTGAGCGGTACACAAGAAGCGATCGAAAAAAATAGAGTGCAGCACACAAACAATATTATATTATAAATCAATAACACAGTTCCACAGATTTGCCTACCAATCAATCAAATTCTTACAAAAACTGATTCGAATACTCTTCATGTAAAAAAATGAACATACAGTAATCAAACTAATGTAAAACTACTCAGTGAGCGGTACACAAGAAGCGATCGAAAAAAATAGAGTGCAGCACACAAACAATATTATTTTATAAATCAATAACACAGTTCCACAGATTTGCCTACCAATCAATCAAATTCTTACAAAAACTGATTCGAATACTCTTCATGTAAAAAAATGAACATACAGTAATCAAACTAATGTAAAACTACTCAGTGAGCGGTACACAAGAAGCGATCGAAAAAAATAGAGTGCAGCACACAAACAATATTATTTTATAAATCAATAACACAGTTCCACAGATTTGCCTACCAATCAATCAAATTCTTACAAAAACTGATTCGAATACTCTTCATGTAAAAAAATGAACATACAGTAATCAAACTAATGTAAAACTACTCAGTGAGCGGTACACAAGAAGCGATCGAAAAAAATAGAGTGCAGCACACAAACAATATTATTTTATAAATCAATAACACAGTTCCACAGATTTGCCTACCAATCAATCAAATTCTTACAAAAACTGATTCGAATACTCTTCATGTAAAAAAATGAACATACAGTAATCAAACTAATGTAAAACTACTCAGTGAGCGGTACACAAGAAGCGATCGAAAAAAATAGAGTGCAGCACACAAACAATATTATTTTATAAATCAATAACACAGTTCCACAGATTTGCCTACCAATCAATCAAATTCTTACAAAAACTGATTCGAATACTCTTCATGTAAAAAAATGAACATACAGTAATCAAACTAATGTAAAACTACTCAGTGAGCGGTACACAAGAAGCGATCGAAAAAAATAGAGTGCAGCACACAAACAATATTATATTATAAATCAATAACACAGTTCCACAGATTTGCCTACCAATCAATCAAATTCTTACAAAAACTGATTCGAATACTCTTCATGTAAAAAAATGAACATACAGTAATCAAACTAATGTAAAACTACTCAGTGAGCGGTACACAAGAAGCGATCGAAAAAAATAGAGTGCAGCACACAAACAATATTATTTTATAAATCAATAACACAGTTCCACAGATTTGCCTACCAATCAATCAAATTCTTACAAAAACTGATTCGAATACTCTTCATGTAAAAAAATGAACATACAGTAATCAAACTAATGTAAAACTACTCAGTGAGCGGTACACAAGAAGCGATCGAAAAAAATAGAGTACAGCGCACAAGCAATATTATATTATAAATCAATAACACAGTGTTCCACAGATTTGCCTACCAATCAATCAAATTCTTACAAAAACTGATTCGAATACTCTTCATGTGGAAAAAATGAACATACAGTAACCAAACTAATGTAAAACTACTCAGTGAGCGGTACACAAGAAGCGATCGAAAAAAATAGAGTGCAGCACACAAACAATATTATATTATAAATCAATAACACAGTTCCACAGATTTGCCTACCAATCAATCAAATTCTTACAAAAACTGATTCGAATACTCTTCATGTAAAAAAAATGAACATACAGTAATCAAACTAATGTAAAACTACTCAGTGAGCGATACACAAGAAGCGATCGAAAAAAATAGAGTACAGCACACAAACAATATTATATTATAAATCAATAACACAGATTCTCAGATTTACCTACCAATCAATCAAATTCTTACAAAAACTGATTCGAATTATTTTCCTTTCTTTGTTGAGCATCAGTTCAATACCATCAAAAGAAATTAATCTACATGAGTTAATGGTTAAATTTTTGGTATTCCCCATGTATTAATATACCTCTGCTTTTAGCAACACATGGCTTGGATTTCTCAATTCCAACAAAGGAAAATAGAACATTTTTAAATTCAGATTTTCCATGCAGCTCTGTTTCTTTCTCACCGTTACCCGAATTCACAAATGGTGGAATTGTGCTGCATCCACGATGAATTAAACCGAAGAGCTCTGAAGTGT
The DNA here is from genome assembly GCA_037975125.1 of Latrodectus hesperus. Taxonomy (NCBI): domain Eukaryota; kingdom Metazoa; phylum Arthropoda; class Arachnida; order Araneae; family Theridiidae; genus Latrodectus; species Latrodectus hesperus. The sequence goes on from JAJQOW010001134.1 coordinate 22,753, forward strand.
CGCCACAAAAGAACAAAAGCACTCCCACTGTTGCCATGCGAGCAAATAAAACTTTCAGTTGGCATGAATTACTAACTACGGAGCTTCACCACTTTATGCTAATTTCTGAGCGTTGCCATTACACCGTTATTATGCTCTTAAAATATGAGAGCAATCAAGGAGAAAGACAGCATTCGCTTAGAACAAATGCCCCCTCTAGCGACACGTCTGACAATATTCTTTTAATGGAATATACAAGCACAACTCCAAACCAAAGAAGCACAACTCGATTAAATCAGTGTTTTTAGCTTATTAACGCCCCCTCCCCATGTGAGCATATGTGCTCTTTTTAAATGTATATATTTTTTTCCTGTTTCGAGCACCAACATTCATTAATATTTAATAGTAAGCAGCATTTGTGAGATTTTCTATCGCTTTTGACTTGGAAAAGCAAATTTGTTTTCAACGCGATAACGGAAAATTAAATTGATCTGTTGAAAGAGAGGATGATTCATTTCTATAAAAGCTGTTGATGTGCTGTTTTGAATTAAAGTGTGATTCTCTAATATTCATGAGTATTTATATAAAAATGAGCATATATTTCGAAATTTGGATAATGGCGTGACACTATAGGGATTTATAATGCAGACCTTTTTTTAAAAAAAGAAATAAAGTTCTAGATCTATATAGATCTAAAAAGTTTCTTATCAAATAAACATTTATACTTATTGGAATAAATGGCTCCAAGAATTTACATAAAATAAATATAACAAAAAATATATACTAACATACAAATTTTGTTAATTTCGGATACATCTCTAACACTGAAAAGTTCCCTTTCAAATTATATTTTGGATTTATTAGTCACCATTTTTACTAGAAAAACCAATTAAGTTAAAATTCTAGAAATAACATTCAAATGCAAAGATAGTAAAATAGAGCTCTTAAATGAATATAATATTTGGAAAAGATTGGAAACCTCGAAATTCAAATCTATTTATTTTTCTTTTCACAATATTTTAAATTTTAAATGAAAGTCTGCCGACAAATTTGAAAATTTGAAAAGAGAAAATAAATTACACTTTAGATCTTAATTTAATTTACAGTACTCAAATATTTATCTACAATTAATTCAAATATAATCATTATTTCGAAGATATGGTGAACTAAATTGCATAGTTAAAAGTTTTTTTATTAGAAGTAAACTATGCAAAGTAAACATCGAAATTTCAAACTATCTCGTTCCCTTTTCTGAAATATAAATTATTTTTTGCTTGAATATTATTCATAGGGTTGCAGAAATTAAACGCGCTTGAACGAATTTGAATCTGTATAAATATATTGAGTTTCTTTAAATTACATTTCAGATTTATTTATAAAATGTTCCATCAATGAAAAGCAATACATATTTAAATCATGTTTGGTACTTTAATTTGCTTTTTCTATTGCAAAATTTGCAATGTATAGTAATATCTTCATAATCTGATGATCAAAGCCAAAGAATTCAAAGTAATACTTATTCAAAGGAAATTTTTCACATCGTTTAAGTTTATGATACAATACAAGTTAATAAAAGGTAAATGATCAAACTCAACCATAAAAATATTTTGCTTTTGAAAAGTTAATTTATACCTTCCAGTTGACTTGATACAAGAAATGCCAATAGACTTTATATATCAACTAATTTTCTCTGAAAAATAAATTAAATATGACTCATCTCAAAGTGACATTGTATGCCTGCGTGCAATTTGGTTAAATGAATTATTTATTCTGGTTCACAATATCTTGTCTTTGGTGAATATTTGGCGCCTTTTCAAATGAATAATACTAAGAATTCTTTCCTATTTTAGATATGTGATATTAATTTAAAGATGTTCTTTTTAGTTTGATCGTAGATTTTTTTCTTGGTTTACAATTTCAATTTTAAAAGAAGATAAAAAGCGTAGTTAATTTTAAGTTTTAATTAAATTGGTGTAATATATAAATTAATTAATTGTGTTCATTCACAAAACAGTATGTTTTATGCATATTTAACACAGTAGAGAAGCCCTAGTTTGTCAGATAAAAAGAAATAGATAATTTAACATATCAGTATTGACAATTTCTAATTGTCAAAGAAGTGTATTTCAAATTACGAAAATAAATAAAGTACAGTGTTTCACAAAAGTGATGGGACACTTGTGCTTTACAGAAGGAAACTGTAAAATAATTTACTAAAAATACATGGACAAATTTTTTGTGGGTGGGTTTCATATTTAAAGTTAGCAACAATTATTAGATAACATTCATTTTGTCAAAATATTAAAATATTAATTAAATAAATAAAAAAATTTTTTAGAACGGAGTAAAAAAAAGCTCATATAAGTGTTGGGACACTTACTTTTCCATCAAATATATTTATCCAAAAAATTTTACTTTTTAAAAAATTTTAATATTTTGTTGGATTTCCTTTTACTTTTAAAACATGATTTTATCTTCTTGGGATGGTTTTGACTTTTTTTTTGTGATTTCTGGAGTGATTTTACCCCTTTCTTCTTGAAGCATCGATTTTAATTGTTGTTTTTGAGAATTAGTGTGTTTGCGAATTCTTGATTCCAATTATTACCAAATATTCTCTGTTGGATTTAAGTCTGGATATTGTGGTGTTTTTATTATTTTAGGACAGTTATACAGCAGCCAGAGTCTAACATTCAAAACAGTGTACTTGGGCTCATTGTCCTGGTAGAATTTAAAATCGTATGAAGGTTCAATTTTTGTGATGAAGATTTCAAATTTTGCTTTAGAATGTCAATATACTTGTACTGATCCATATTACTGTCAATAAAAACAAGATTACGCACTCCAGCGGACGACATACACCTCCATACCAAAACTCCTCCTCCACCATGTTTTACTGTTGGTACCAAGTTCTGTTTACGAAATTCTTCCCTCGGATTTCTCCATACCAAGATTCTACCGTCACAGAACCAAAACTATTAAATTTACTCATCGGCAAGTATAACTTTATTCCAGTAATCAGAATTTTTATTTATGTTGGATTTCGCGAAAGCCTGTCTGGGTTTTCTATTCTTTTCACTTACGAAGAATTTTTTCTTGGCTACTCTATCGTGATATCCAGCACATCGGATTACTCTTCTAACAGTCTCAGAATTAACAATTATTCCATATAATGCTTCAGCAGCAACTTTAGGAGCACTCGTTCTTGGATTTTTTAAATAATTCGAACGACAATTCGCTTTATTTCATTGGATAGTTTTGATGGTCCGCCATGTCTTCTTTTGTTCTGAATCATATAATTTCTTTATATCGCTTAATGACACAGAAAACTGTTGAATGACTCAAGTTAACTGTTTCAGCAGTTTCTCTAATAAATTTTCCTTTTTTCAATCTGCAAATTAATAACGAATTTTCGAATTTCAGGCAAAGTTTCTTTTTGTTTAGCATTCATGGCTGCATACAACTAAAAAACACAAAAATTCCAAAACAACCTGTAGAGAAATACTCCAGACGATTTTGTAAATTATTGCAAACATTGCTTTTGAGTAAAAATAAAACACCCAAAAAATATTTTTATTGCTTATTTCAGACGATCATTGTTGCATATGTAATGATGTCCCATCACTTATGTGAGCTATTTTTTGCTCCGTTGTAAGCAATTATATTTTTATTAAATTAATATTTTGACAAAATGTATGTTATGTAATAATTGCTACTAAGTTTAAGTATGAAACACACCCACAAAATTTGTACATGTATTTTTAATTAATATTATTAGTTTCCTTTTGTAAAGCACAAGTGTCCCATCACTTTTGTGAGACAATGTCCTTATAACAAATGCTATGCAATAAATTAAATAAAATTTAATATTTTTCATCTTTTAGAAAAGAAGTGTCTTTGACCATAGTCAGTGAATTAATATATATATATATATATATATATATATATATATATATATATATATATATATATATATATATATATATATATATATATATATATATATATATATATATATATATATATATATATATATTCCTTTCAATTCAAACTTTAATCTCTAGAGCTATGAACTTTGCAAAATTCAGCTGAATTACATGCGGGGGCTTGCGTACATAAGTGTGTACCCATTTTTATAATTATGCACCAATGGGAATGAATTGTTAAGACCTACGTCACTTAACTTAGAAGATACAATACAAGTAATAAAACATAAAATACGGTTTTGTTTTTAATTAATCGAATGTGTTAAATAAGCGCCTGTTGGATTCCTGAGTCTTTGATAATCTTTGATCTTTTTTTAAATTTACCCACAGTAATCAAAGATTAATATTTCATGTAAAATCTTAAAACGCACAAAAACTAATGCAATAAAAACATTCCATCAAAAAAATAGAAAAATAAAAAACATTATGTTGGAGAAACAGCTATTTTAATTTGTATTTTTTTCTTTAAAATGAATGGAACCTTTTCATAAATTCGTCAAAAAAACAAAAAGGAAACGACTCATTTAAGCATCAAGAAGACGTTGCTCATCTTATTTCACCGCCAACACAGACAGTTATTCAAATTTTTCATGTTTATTTTCTCAAGTCTTCGCCAACACATTCTATTTAAATAGCTACATATGAGAAAAAATAAATTTCGGATTTTGAATTTAATATGGACACGACACTTTTAGTCGAATGGTTGCAACTCATCAAAACGTATTTGTTAGCATTCTTTTCTTAATTTTTTTTTCTGTTAATGTTTTATATTGAAAAAGAAATGAAATTTTTTTAAAATTAATGTGAAAAACAAATGTAAAATTGTTTCGTTCTTTCACCAAATTTTTATGCTTTTTAGTTGCTTATTAATTTATCGCTGGACTAAAAAGAGTCCTTACACAATCTCTCTTTCGCTAATCTTTAACTGCAGCACACAAATTTATTTGCACATTTTGGCAACCATTTCACTTAGCTGAATAAAAGACGTCTGTTCCAATCATGTTACAGCGACAATTGCTAAGTGCTTAAAAATGAAATAGAAGAATTCCTTTTAACAAACAATTTAGCCGTTACAACAAAAAATATAACATAGATAAAAAGAAATGTATTTTATCCAGAGCCATTGTAAGTATTGTGTGACTGTGCTTTGCATCTATATTCATCAAAATGAGTGCTGAAAACTTTCTAAGTTTTTTGCCACAGAAATACCACCTGTTGTCTGTGGAATACTCATTTGTGACAGTAAAGCTGTTAAAAGAATCATGCCCAACAACAGTTTGTAGCTGTTAGATTAACAGCAAACAGAATCAAATTCGAAAAAATACATTAGTAAAAACATTCCTTTTTAAAATAGAATGAGTGTCCAATACGATAAGTTTTGAATTGCATTCTTATAGAAATAGAACATTTTGAAAATTAATTTTTGCTCTACATTTTCATCGAATCGAGTTTTTTTTTTTTTAACTAAACAGAAATGTAAAATGCTGAAATTCATTTCATGAAAAATAGTACTTTTATATCATGTAGCCTGTAAAGTTCTATTATACATTTCATTGAAAATCAGATTATTTTGAAATCGATAGAATCTAGAAATTTGAAATGTGTGTAACGAATAGAATTAAAATATTTGGAACTATGTTGAGTGCTTCATTTCGAAACACATTTTTTTCTTGTAGAATCGGAAAAAATTTTAATTAATTATACAATATTAAATATTTAAATGAATTTTGTATAAAATTAAATCATTTCGCATAACACAGAATGTAAAATTCTGGTTGGCGTTCTTCATGAAATTCTACAAAGCATTTCAACAAAGAATTTATTAGAATTCAAAATTCTAAATTTATCACAAACAAAAAATGTACACTTTTCAAAATTGCAAAATTTTAAATGCACACTTTGTGGAATGAAAATAATATGAAATATTTAGACTGTAGAATTCTTAAATTTCTCAAATTGATTCTTTAAAGAAACAAAGAAGTTATTTATATGTGTAAACTGCATGGCACGACAGCCCATGTGGGCCAAGGCCTACAGTGCCCATAACTGTTTTCATGACCGAGGGCCATAGGGTGCTAAGCATATGTCCCAGATAGGTTTTCAGCCTAACGTAAGACCCCTAGTGCATGCTTGGTACTCAGTTAATCGACCCACTGAAGGGATGAAAGGCTGAATATATATATATATATATATATATTAAAAAGTATTTAACAATAAATCTCCCATAGTTGTGTATGTGCTTTGGATATTGATTATTAAGTAGACACACATCAAAATTTTAAATGCAGAACAGAACTCACACACAGTGTGTGTGAGAAATAGAAATTCTCTAGTTATAAATATTATTTATTGAGGATGTTCAATGTTTTCTACTAAAATGAGATGTTAATGTACTAATATGTATCTCTAATCTATCAATGTTCACTAACAAAAGGATTTAATTAGTCTTTTGTTTATTTATTAACACATTTACTGGTCAATATATTAGAAGATGAGCAAGGATACTTTCTTCTTTTTCTGGATAATAATGAATTATGTAAATTATATTTATGTTGGTTTTATTTTGTAGTGCAATGAATCTTTTTTTAATCATGTCTAAAAAAACGTTAACATTTGCAATTGGTTCATAATATGTTAAAAAAACTATTTTGAATATTTTACCGTTTAATATAACTTAAAAATTATTTTGATTTACTTTTTATTATTTATTAAAATTATTTTGATTTACTTTTTCCATTATGTATACCTTAACACATTATTCTTAATTTTATCATATAATAAAAATATTATCTACAACATGTACATTTATGGATGAATTTATATGAATATAATGCCATGGACCTATTTGTGAAAGTGTGGCATTCATTAGGTTGGAAGTAGGCTCGATACTTAAAAGATGCAATTTAGGTATAAGAGTGTATTTTCTTTTGTTCAGAAATGTATTTTTAAAATAAATTTCACAAAAAAATTAAGCTATTCAGAAATTATTACAAATTTCTGTAAATTATTGGTCTTTAAAAAATATGAAATATTTGAAGTAAAGATACTCAGTTTAATTGTTAAGTGTTCAAACAACTGAAAACGCATGTGCCCTATCACGTTGCAAACATTCATTTCACCTCCCAAACGAAGAGACAGTACAGAGAATAATTATCGTCTGGAAGCTAGAAAGCTATCTGCACGCCACTTTCCAGAAGCAGCAGACGAGAACTAAAACACATATATTAAAACTTTTCGCTTATAGAATCGTTTGAAATTGACAACTCCTTTGTTTCTCGCCTGCTGCGTGAGAAAGTTTGTGGATCCGCATTCACCTATTAAAGAAAAATGAACGTTCGAAAAGAAAATGGGCGGTGTAAGAATTTTCATCACGAAAGAAACTATTACTCTATCGAGGAATAAGAACAAAACAAAAATGCTCCTTCGAAACAAAAGAGAATACAAGTTACTTTCGCACGTATTTTCGGCTGCAGGAGGCCAGAAATGGAAGGTCACATCTACCGCGACGATCTGTGACGTCACGCATGACAGTTGCTTCTGATTGAATACGTTATTAGAAGTAATAGAACCCGCCCACTACACTCTAACTCCTTCTTTATTGGCTAACTGGGATTTATAATATTGTGTTTTATTCTTTGTGCGTTTTGTTTCACGATTATAATTCGTGATGGTTCTTTTAAGTTGTTTTTGTTGTTGTTTGTCATTATTATCGTTATTACTTGCCATAACAACATAACTTGTATTGTGCGTGTCCATAAAGGTGATTAGTTATTATGGCCTCTATTGCAGCCAGCTCTGGTGTCGTGGTTTGGCAATTAAGCTTCAGATACCCCGAGTCATCAGCTGCCTTCCAGTTTATTATTATTATTATCTGTTCTTCATTTATCGCTCATGTACTGATTATAATAGGTGCCTTCCATGCTGTGACACCCCTCTGGCCTGTAATTTATGAAGTCATTCTTCGAAAATAGTTTCATTTTTTCGTGGTCGCTTATGAGCTCAACCATTTAAAAGAGGAATGACCATTTCATTATTTACTTTTAACATCTAAAAAATACTTCTATGTTATTTCTCAAGCATCTTAATGATTGTAAATAAAAACATTTTTTTTCATAAATACAATGAAATTGCGTGTATGAATTGTTCCAGTTTATTTCAGCACACAAATTGTGCCCAGATATTTCTTAATCATTAATGAATAATAAATAAATATATTGGTTAGATGAGTCAAAGCATCTTCAGATTTCCAATTTTTCCTCAGTTTTATGTGATAAATTATATCGATTTTGATTTTTTGACAAATTTTTCTCTCAACACAGTTTTTTATTATTTAAATCGCTTATATTACGTCGACATCATTGTATTCTTTTATTCCGATACAATACCGATTCAATAACAACTATGTATTGATAAATCATATCATTTGTTGTTGTTGTCGTATACCAGCTAGGCTGGCAATATGGGGTGCGCTGCTCCACTTTTTCCAACTGAACCATTTTAGGTGTGGAGTCCGACTTCCTCAGTACACGCATGCCATAGGGACCCGTTTATGGGGTAGGCAACCATTCATAACCCATTCATACAAGGAAAGGACAAAGACAGGATAGATAGAGAGAGAAGGTGCATCCATGCCCGAACCGGGATTCAGACCCAGGACCTCCTTATCCGCAGTCAGGCACTCTGACCACTAGACAGGTTGAGCGCCAATCATATCGATCTGAAAGAACGCATTCTTGATTCCGCACTTTTCTAATTTATTCCTAACAACTTAGAGATACATTATGTCGTGTCTGTTGCTGAGCTGGCTGTCGAATGGTTAGCGCTCTTGCCTTCGGATCAACAGTGTGTGGGTTCGAATCCCGCCTAGGGCATGGATGTTTGTAGTGGTTCGGAATCCACTTTAAACCACAGGTCCCGGTCTAATTAGCGCTCGTGAACAAAAAATGACCGTTGAGCGACAAACAAACCAACCAACTACGTCATGTCTGTTACCACAAAGGATAGTTGCTTCATATTCCTAAATGCTTTAAATCAGCCTTAAGTTTCCAAACAAATTTTTCTAAAATTAAAGTTTTCTCCAAAATATTATTTCTTAACATGCCGACTGATGGCTGAGTGGTTAGCGCTCCTGACTCTTGAGATGTATGTCCCGAGTTTGAATCCCTGTTCAGTCATGGATGTTACTTTCTTTTCCTGTGTTTTTCTGTCCTTTCTTCTTTTATGATGTATGAAAGTGGCCCTCCTTATAAACGGGTTTCGTGGTGGTATGGCTCAGGAAACGCTACTCGCTTCCGTGACTTGTTTTACTGGTGCCGCCTGGGTAACGACAAATGAGTTGCAGTTTCTGGCCTTGTTGTGGCATAGGGTTCGTCACCCAAGTGACCACCGTGGGAAGAAATATTATTTAACATTTGAAAGTTATCACAAGAGCCGGGAGAAAAATTGATTGGTTTCAGAGTGTGATCAAACCTTATTCCTCTAAATTGTCATTATTGCAATTTTATTTTATTGATGTATTTCATTAATATATAGATTTATTGTTGTTGTTGCTTATGTCACTTGGACAAGCCAATCTCGCTATGCCTTTGGTTGTGCGAATTAAATCAATAGAGAGCGTCTTTCGTTTGGATCAGAGCACCACGAAGGTGAAGGTACGACTTTGCTCTTTTTAAGGTGCCTCTTCATTTTGAACCACAGTCAGGTGACGAGGCCACACCTGAACTGGCAACCTCCTCTCCACATCCACGCCACACTAACGAAAGCACTTTGGACGTCACATATTAACGTGGACACGTCCCCAACCCACGGAGCTCCAGCAACCCAGTGAAGGAGAGTACACCGTGGTCACCCTCCCAACCACTGCCCGTAGCAAATGATGCTTTACTTTGCTGAGCTTACGGGAAGCGGCGTGAAGCTACTGTGAGCCACTGGAGCTCAAAATATAGATTTTAAGGTATACAGCTGAAAATTTCATGTATTTTCTGACACATGCACTAAACGTTGTTGTTGTTGCACCAGCATACTTCCTTGTAGCTCAGAGTTGGTCTCTCTACCAATTATTGGAAGAAGCCGGATGGGGCACTTAGCAATGTGGAAGCAGGAATCAAGCAGAAGACTGTAAAGCCCAGAGGTATCATTTCACTTGAAGGACTGCGAGCAATTTAATATGCCCCAGCCATTTTTAGCAAAGATCGCTGGATTCAAACTCACTACCTTCCGATAATGAGCACGACGCCCTAACCAACCAGACCACTGCTATTTCTCATACAATTTCTAAAATATTTTGAGAAACAACACTTTTACTCCTGAAATCTGTCGATTTATCGATCTGTTTGAAATAAAAACTCGCTTACTAAAATTGAATGGTATGCAGCCAGATTAATATATTTACATACTACAAATTCATGCCCCTCAACTTGTCTAATGGTCAGCGTGCGTGACTGCGGATAAGGCGGTCCTGGGTTCGAATCCCGTTCAGGCATGGATGTACTTTCTCTCTCTATCTATCCTGTTTTTGTCCTTTCCTTTTATAAATGAGGTGTGAATGGTTGACTACACTATAAACGGGTACCTATGGCATGTGTGTACTGAGGAAGTCGGACTGCACACCGAAAATACGGTTCAGTTGGAAAAGTGGAGCAGCGCACCCCATATTGCCAGCCTAGCTGGCACACGACAACAACAATAACTCTCGAATATACTTTAAAATAAATCAGTGTGTGTTCGGTATTCAGTAAAATAGGCAATTTGTTACTTATTTTAAGTTAAAATAGAAATGTTTTTCGTGATCTTCTAAGTAAATTCCAAATATGTTTATTAAAAATATGTACATACATGATTTTTTAGCAAATATGATTTTCTTATCTTATTTCACCTCTAATAATATTAAAATATCAAATATCAACCACATTTTCTCATTTCTTACAAAATATTTTGAAAGATTCGAGATTCTGGAAAAAAATGGCTAAGGATATATATATATATAAATATAAATATATATATATATATATATATATATATATATATATATATATATATATATATATATATATATATATATATATATATATATATATATATATATATATATATATATATATATATATATATATATATATATATATATATATATATATATATATATATATATATATATATATATATATATATATATATATATATATATATATATATATATAATGAGTCAATAAGCTACTTGCAACAAAATTTTTATTCCCAGAAATATTCAAAGGCAGAAAAAATACTGAAGCACCACATGTGATTTTTTTAAAACTTATATTTATGTATTACCAGAAAAATGACTGTTTCTATCATCTTATAGAAACCCTAAAATCCGGCATTCAGGGGGGAGGGGGAAGAAAGGGGGAAAATGACTTCAACAGGAGAAAAACAGGCAAGGAAAGTAACAATATATAGAGAGAGGGAAATACAGTTTTCGATGGAAATAAAAAAAAGAGCATCAAAAACCTGCGTCACGTGCAGATGAAATGAAATCCCCCCCCTTTACATGGGTAGGACACCCACTAGAAATCGCATATCCGTCCTATAAAACATAGAAAAACACACATTTCATCAGCAGAAGTTCGAAACAAAAAGAGAAGGGAGGATTCAAAATCCGGCGAAATCCGGCCGTCCTGCCAATTTTGAGCTTCGATGACCCCAGTAGAACGAAAGCAGCAAAAAGGGGCTTTGGAAAGAGGGAAAAAAAATCTGCCCTCTTTTTCTGAACTCTCTGTTTCAGCTGTTAGGATTGTTTACAAATCCCCCTTCGAAAATATTGCGAATATTTCACAAATTCTGTATAAATTTTCTAAAAATATTAATATATTTGTATTAATGCTCAATAATATATTTCATTGGCTATTAACTACATAATTTCTATCCTGTAGCATTATTTTCAGTAAGAGTGTTTGTGAGACTTTTTTACACGAAAGAATATTTTTGTATAAAATTCTAAACTATTTTATTTAGAAGTGCGTTTTTGTTTTTTGAAACATAATTTCATTAATAATATACACTTATTAATAATATGAAAACTATTTGTATGAATGATTTTTTTGTGCAATGTTTTACCTGGTAATATGTATTTTATCTTAAATAAAATTAATTTCTTTCTTAATCCCGGGGAATATTATTATTTGAAAGATTCAAAAGTTAGTTCTAAATGTTAATATACATAAATATTATATATATATATATATATATATATATATTAATATAAAGCAAAAACATATATAAATATAAAGTAATAAATACAATACTGAAAATATAATGTTGGAACTGCAATACATAATAGGAAATCTAGCCAGCGCAAAAGCAGCTAAAGAAAGATTTGCCTATATAAATAAGATAAAGCATGAAGAAAAGTGAAATCAGAAATATAAAATTATATGTATATATATTATTGTTGTTACTTATGACACTTGAATAAGCCAAGCTCGCTATGCCTTGATTATGTGAATATAAGTCAATAGGGAGCGTCCTACGTTTGAATCAGAGCACCTCGTAGGTGAAAGTACGTCTTTGCTCTTTATATCCACCAATAGATGGCACCACAAGAGGATCCACTCCTTCAATTTTGACATTGATCTGAAAAGCCGGAAATTTTCTCCACACCATTGCACCCATGGTAACAGCTCAACGACCGACAGCAGGACTTTCAATTCCACAGATTTAACGAGCACGTGTTTCGCATGTACTTGGTCGGTCTTTAGCGGCATGAGGAATCGAACCCCACCCTTCCGGATGGAAGGCTAATACCTTAACCAATAGGCTACCACGGCCCACATACATACACATCATAAGCTGAATACAATATTTCAATTTAAATTTTGGAAATCATGGCAACAAAACACAATTTTTCAACATTGCACGCAATGTTCACGTACTTCTAATCCAATAATAAAAAAAATCTTAAAATAAAAATTTGTTAAAGGAACGTATTAAATTTAAAAAGGAATATATTTTTATAAAAATAATTCAGTTTGTGTGAGAGATAATTACAACTTATTGGAAAAATCTTTTAAGTAGAAACGTTCATAAAACGGTCAAAATATTGAAGAGTTTACTTAAGAGCATTTTGAACTAATAAAAAAATTTTCTTTTCGTATTTAGGATAAATATAAAAATGTATTTGAAAAACAAGCAGTTCCAAACTTTACAATTTGGAATTGTTTTCATTTCATGTTCTCCAAAGTAAGTTGTCACCTGTATCTAACTTTTAGTAAGTAGAAGCTTAATTTATTAGGTTAGATAAAAGTGGATATCTTCAATTTTAATGTAACTAATTGAGAAATAACGTTGACTCCAATTTTATTATTTTTTACATTAGGACATGAACTTACTGAAAAATTTTATCATTCAAAATTAGCAACATTCTTTACATATTTCTTAGTATTTTGTTTAATTGGTGTAAAAACACCCACTTCTTTAAGAGATTCTCTCCTAGCAAATTTATTTATCCTGATATCTTTTTTTTTTTTTCCTGACATTCTTTTTACATTTTGAAACCTCAGCCGCCGATATTCAATCGAACATTAAAGAGGAAAAGAGAGGGAAAACCAGAGCTACAGTAGAATGCGGATTCTAAAATTAAACTCTGATCTCCAGCGCCTATCCTTATTTTGATTCCGGAAAAGACGCTCCTATATTATTATTATTCCTATTTTTTTCTTCTTTGAATATTTTTTATAGCTCATACTCCTTATTTCTTTTAATTCTCCATGAAAAAAAAATAGGTAGTTTTTCTTTTTTCTTCTGTTTGGCCGCCTTTTCGTTTTGCCATCATGATAAATGACGTTATAGACTATGAATTTATTACGATTTTTTTTTTTTTTACTCTTCTCCTTGCTTCTCCAGTTTTTCCCTCACACTTCTTTCTCCTCAGCACCCCTCTCCCCCACAACTTCGCCATTTTTTTTCTTTTCTCTCTTGGCGAGAAAATATGTGATAAATGTGAAATTTGACACCGAGTCCCGTTCATTTTTTGGAAATGATTTTTGAGCCTCTTTTGCTCGACTTTTCCATTCATTATTCAAATAGTTTGTATACGTTTTTTTAACATCGCCCCTGGGGTGGACGGGGGTAGGCGTTCAGGGATGAGGAAAAAATGACACAATTTCTCATTTTTCATCCTTGCCTAACACATCGACATTTCAATTTTACAATATCAATTAAATGGGAAGAGGCGCGATGGCTTATGAAATATTACTATTGATATTTTAGATTCCCGCCCCCCCCTTCGAACCCACCCACACTTTCCTAAATGTGATTACGGGTAAAATCTTAATAGATGAGAGCTATAAAGTTGATTTTTTTTTACGCTTGCTATAGTAAAAAATTATTTTATTTTTTTTTGTTAAAAATTAGTTTATTAAATTTGATAGCAACATTCCAATACTCCTTTAAAAATTATGGTAATGTTTTTATTCATTTCTCAGCTGTAAGTTTTTTAAGCTTTAAAAGAATTAAAATAAATATCTTTAAAAAGAATTATTGCCTTTTTATTAGAAAGACACCTTCAAAAGGTATTAAATATGGAAAATTATTGGTGTTTTCCATAGGTGGTATCTTTTTCCATAGGTAAATTATTGGTATTTTCCACCAAAATAAACACGTAGTTATATTATTTTACGCCAGAATAATATTTTGACACACTAAATAAATATCGTAACATCTATAACCATCATCGCATTTAGACATAGACTGCGCAATGTTTTCTAGAAGAATATTTTCTTGATAGTGTCAATATTAACTTGTCAGCATTGCCAAAAATACCTTTCCCCAAAGCATCTATTTCAGACAACAAACTCTAAAGACCCTTCCTACCAAAATAAAACACAGAATGACGCTTTCCAAAAGGTAATTTCAGAGGAGTTTCTGCCATGAATATGAAAAATGGTATATATATTTCGTATAATTGTATTTGTTTCAGAATGTTTATTTTGCAACAACCGTATAGCTGTTAAACATGCCCAATGATCTCGTTGATGTTGTTGTCGTGTGCCAGCTAGGCTGGTAATATGGGGTGCGCTGCTCCACCTTTTCAACTGAACCCTATTTAGGTGTGGAGTCCGACTTCTTCAGTACACACATGCCATATGGACCCGTTTATAGGGTAGGCAACCATTTACAACACATTCATACAAAGAAAGGAAAAAGACAGGATAGATAGTACATCCATGCCTGAACTGTGATTCGATCCCAGGACCTCCCTTATCCGTAGTCAGAGACTCTGGGCATTAAACAGGGTGGGCGGCATATAACAAAATATAAAAAAACTAATTAACTAAACTAATTAACGAATTCTTCAGTACACACATGCCATTGAGACCCGTTTATAGGGTAGGCAACCATTCACACCTCATTCATACAAGGAAAGAACAAAGACAGGATAGATAGATAGATAGATAGAGAAAGTACATCCATGCCCGAACTGGGATTCGAACCCAGGACCTCCCTATCCTTATTCAGGGACTCTGATCACTAGACATGGCGGGTGGCAATGACATCGTATTTTTAAAGAATAAAATCATGTGACGACCAGGTAGTCACATGGTTCATTCTCTTGCCTTCTGCTCAATATTTCTTGAGTTCAAATCCCACCTTGTGCTCATATGTTTGTAGTGGTTCTGACTAGACTTTAACCCGTAAGTCCCGGTCTAATTTCCATAATTATGTGACATCGATGACTCGTGAGCATACCGTTGTGTGACAGCATCCTTTTCACCAATCTACCATGCAGTATCAGCGGGATAAATAAAAAAATTACTGGGTTAGCGACCAGGTATCGAACTTTCTACCTTTCCTACAGCAGAAAAAACCTTTTGAATTCAATCCTTTTGGGACTATACTATCCTTTATGGAAAGTGAATATCAAATTGTGTAAAGTAAAAATTAAATTTTCTTCTGGAGCAATATAGAAGCATATTTTTCAAGGTAGTTATATTGAAGGAATGCACTACAAATTCACTTAAAAAAAAGTAACTATTTCCTTTAATTTATAGTGCATCTTAGGATTTCCGGTACTGAATTTTAAAACATAAAAATGCTACTTAATGAATTCTCTATGTGATGAAAAAGCTTGTGAAGGGAATAAACAGTTAATATCAGTACTTTTCTTGTTTATTAAAATTCAGATAAGTAAAATTTTTAATATATGAAGAAAAAATTCTAGTAATTTGCAGAAAAGGGAATCAATTTGTCAGCACGCTTTCATTGACCAATTCATTAATTTCCTTGAAGATTTTTTAATTTCAAGCATATTTCATAGAAAATAATCAACTACATGTACACTAATTACGAGAATTACATCATAAAATCTCAGAGTTAATAGCGTAACAATCAAAGCTATGCAACCTGTAAAGGATTCAAGCATATATCATGTCGTTGTCTTATAAGAGAAATTTTCTTCAAAAGTGTGCCGCATTCAAGTGTCGCAAAGAAGGAAACTCGGAAAAAAATCCCAAATGCTCACCCCAACTGATGGTAAATTCCAAATACTTACCACAAAGCCAAAACATAACATTCCCCTAACATTGATACAAAAAAATGTGTTAAACAGTAGATGAAATTGAACTCAAGACCTTCTACTTTGAAAAACACGATCCTATTCCGAAGCCAGGGTGAACTAAAATACAAAGGACTGAAGAAATAATTTGAACTTGATCATTCATGACACAACAGAAACTATTAGGTCTACCGAAAAGTTCTGTCCGTTTTAGAAGGAAACAAAGGAATACATTTTTTCATACTTTGGATAAACTTTATTGAATAATATAATTGCCATCACATTATTTATGACTTCTTGCCAGCGTGATGGTAATTTGTATATCCCATTTTTAAAAAATGTCTTATCTCTAGAGGCCAAAAATTGAACCAGTGCTTGTCTGATATCTTCTTCGTTCTTGAATTGTTTGCCCTGCAAGAAATTTTGTAAGGACAGAAACAAGTGATAATCAGATGGTGCTAGGTCCGGAGAGTATGGTGAATGCGACAGAATTTTCCAGCCTAGCTCTGCGACTTTTTGATGAGTCCCCAAAGTAGCATGTGGCCTGGCATTATCATGAAGCAGTATGATGTCCTTCCTATTGAACATCACTGGCCTCTTTTCTTGGAGTGCTGTTTTTAATTTATCCAATTGCTGACAGTACCTCTCCGAATTTAGCCTTTCGTTTGGTTTCAACAGCTCAAAATGTATTGGTCCTCGAATGTACCACCATATACACAACATTCTCTTGTTCAGGCTCAACTTCGGTTTAGAGGTAGAGGGGGCAGGTTTTCCGGGTTCACAATATGCCCTTTTTCTTATGGTGTTTTCATAGGTAATCCACTTTTCATCTCCAGCTATGATCCGGTCCAAGAAGGGTTCGATTTTGTTGCGTGCAAGCAGAGATGTGTGCATATGATGATTCGATCATTCAAATTCTTCTCACTTAACTTGTGTGGCACCCATCTCGAATACTTCCTCATACGCCCTAGTTTACGAATAGGGTCGGAAATGGTTTGATGGGCTGAATACTTGTTGAAACTGATTGTAACCGGAGCGGACAGAACTTTCCGGTAGACCTAATATAATTCTGAGAAGAAACGCGTGTTAAATTTTTTAAGGATCTATTGGGAGGAGTAGAATAGTGTGAAGAGAGATTCGGAAGTCGACTTCGTCAATTTGAGACTTAAAGCATTCATGTAGGGAGGGGGGGGAATGACATGTCTAGCAGGGTTAATACATTAAGATATTCCTCCACATTGTTAAGTATGAAAATGTAATATTAAAATATTTCAAATCTTTTTTGAAGATTCAACGAAACAAACAACACGGCAAAATATCTAGGAAGAAAAGCGTGGAGACGGCTTAATTTCCCTTGAAGGAAAACCAGAATTGTTTATTTTTTAATCTCTTATGTCTTTTGTTACCAACAAATTTAAGACCATTTTTTTTTCCCTGAGATCCTTTTAACTTGATAATCTAGCGGTGCGGGAAATATAAAAATTTTAAAGCAGTCTACTTCCACCTTCTCGAAACTCTTAAGCTCTTTACTCAAAGAGAAAAAAAAAGTCCTGGAGAAATAGTTGTTCCATTTTCTGCAGAAAGCGAAAATGGAAGATGGCAATACCACCCCGGCTCGGATGGGTTTTGTTCAGATAAAACATTTAAGCCCTCAGAAAATAAAACGGTTGGATAAATAAAAGACGCTTCTTACCCCACCCCCTCACTTTTATTTCCCCGTTCTTGTTTTTATTTGTATATTTCACCCACAACTCCGCGTTTTCTTTTATTTATTTGCGCGCCGGTTCTTAGATTCGATTTGAGGATTGTGGCCAAGCGGTTGCTTTTATGCAGCTCTGCTTGATGTCTCCGTCACTCAAAGGTTAGGAAACTATCCCTCCCCCCCATAAACAATTTAGCTGACGTGCCTCTGTTGCTTCTAAAGTTTCCAGGTTTTAGATTAAAATGTCTTGCTTCATTCGAAAAGTGAAATGAAACAATTGAACGTTCTTTTTTTCCTCTTTTAAAAAATCATGGTTATCTGGATAAAGTTAGAAGGAAATTTTGTTTTCACTTTCTAGCTCCTACACCTAAAAAGGTATTTAAGAATTGACGAGAAATCATAGATAGTATAGCTTGTTGAGATAAATATTTACGTTTCAGATGCTTTTCACAATCACAAGTTTTGCAAATCTTTCTGATTAACATGATCTCATCTTAATATTACACATTCTTAGAAAAATTCATTTTTGTTTCAAAGTAAGATGTCGTCTTTTATGTTATACTGTCTCTGAATGAACCATAGAAATTAAAACTAAATTCTTCTGCATGACAGTTCCGGGAGATCAATGCCTCTATCTATAACCATGACCAAGGGCCCTGGAGTGTAAAGCCTATATCCAGGTTAGGTGGTCAGCCTAACATGTAACCCCCACAGTTTAGATCCCAAGCCTGCTTGGTACTCAGTTGTATCGACCCACTGAAGAGGTGAAAAGGAGTTGACTTTTCTCAGCCCCAGAACCTGTCCTTTTGGAGCTCGAGACGGCACAGGTGCCGTATAATCCCTGATTCCAAATTCTGAATTTTTTTGGCGATGAAGAAAAGTTGCTAAGATGACGTATCGTATCGTGCGCTATGACGTAAATACTAAGGTTACCAAAATGGAGTTTTCTCCATAATTCTTATAGGTCCCCAAGTGTATGACGTAATAAAAACAAGGGTGCCAGATACATAAGAAAATCCGCCAAAAAATCGCCAATCTCAAAATTTGGAATCATGGATTATACGGCATCCGTGCTTTCGAGGCACTACCACTACGTCACCAGGCTTCTAATAACAGAAATTGGAGATAAAATATTAAATCATAAACAGTGGTAAATCAGAATGAATTAGTATAAACATCGTTAAAAATTTTCATTTGTAAATAATTGCTAAAAATGGGCAATACTTTTTTTGGTACTTTTCCGTTTCGCCGGCGCAAATCTCGCCAAGCGAAAATTAAGTTGCCAATTGGTGACAACACACAGTATACACATAAAAATTTTTAAATAAGGTTTTACATAAAAATTTTTAAATTTATATATTTAATTGTTGTTCTTGTATTCACGCTATGCGTGGAATGATGGGTGTCAGAGCCTCAATTTATTTATTTATTATATTAGATTACAATTTATCGGGTGATGCATATTTCAAATTCTTATTAATTTTTTTAAATATTTTTATGTGGATTTGTTACGATTATTATATTTCAAGATATATTTTTAAAATCCGCTTTTTTCTAGAGAGATTTTATGAAATTATTAAATTTGTATATATAGCAACATAGCATAAAATAATAAAATGGAAAAAAAAAGAGTAGAAATAAAGTCGTTGACAGTAAAAGGCCGTCACATGTTTTGGAAACGTAGCATTAAAAGTTTACCAGCGGAGATATTCCCTATAAGCGCTGGTTATATCATTTTTGGCGACTTTATCGCTTACGCCGGCGAAACGGAAAAGTACCCTTTTTTTTAATTAACTTCTTGTTTAACTGAAATGCTGAACTGAACTCAGATTTTTATCATTTGTTTCTGATATGGTATTGGGCGCTATTTGTTTCGTGCCATTTAAATCGCCTATACATGTTTCATAGTTTCTTTTTAAAAATGTTGAGAATTATATCTTCGATTAATGCAATCATTATCATGATTGACACTAGTCATCCAACTAGATAGCTGTTATATCTAGTTGGATAACTAGATATATCATCTATCAAGTTGGATAACTAATGTGCCGTGCAAGTTGAAGATGAGAGTGCCAATCCAGGTGCTGATGTCCCAACATGTCGTTAATTCAAAGTTAAAAATTGTCTTGAAGAGTCTAAACATCCCAATAATGCGATCGGGAATGAAATAAAGTTCCAAGTTCAGAGATATAAACCTCTCTCTAGTCTCTATAAATCTTAAGGACATTTATATAAGATAAAATATCTACTTAGTAAAAAAAATGTGATATCAGAATTTAAAAATAGTTTAGCTAATTGTATAATTTTTGTTTTTAAATGTGTATCTTTTTAAAAGTTAATTCCTGTAGTTAATTTTAGGAACTGAATTATACTTAATTCAAGTAATTTGAAGTAATCTATTTTTGTAATATAAATTGATGAAATTACATCAAATTAATAGGTATAATAAATTAGCTAGCAAACATTTATTCTCTTTCAGGACAGTTCTGGTTTAAAAATTTGTATACAATTAACTTTTACAAATTGTTTTTACGAGTAGACCAACTTAATTCAAGCCTTTTCATGAAATCTCACTCTTTCTTAGTGTTATTTTTTAAAATTGCATTCACAGAAACTAAATTTAAAAAATTCTGGAACACACACAAGCGATTCTATATATTATCAAATATTCACTTATTCTGGAATTGCATAATATAGCAATAAAAGAACTTTAATTCTATATTACGTAAATCTAGACTGTATATATATGTATCTAAAAATTACATTTTTTTTTGAAATTATATTTTGCGATTAAACTTTTGTAATTCAAACACAAAACATCTCTTTCGTTACATGATGAATTTCTCAAATTAATTAAAAATAATTTATAAGATAATTAAACTTTAGCAAATATTTGCGTGCAATAATACTTACCTATAAATGCGTTTATTCCAAAATATAAAATATTTGAAATTAATTGTTTAGATCGAATCTCTCATTGCAAAGAAGAATAAATATAACAATATCAAATAGTATTGTTATGTAATATCTTTTCAATAATACATATTTGTTAAATTAAATAAAAGCAAATATTCTAATAAGTAACCAATATATGGTATGTTTTTGTAGTCAATAGTTATTTTTATGAATTAAAATATTTAATTCAAGTACTTTTACGTAAGCTCCTTTTTATAATATTCTGCTCTCAGAAATTAAATTAGAACAAATATCCTAATAATTCATAACATATGCAGACACAAACATTGTGCAAAATTCACTATTTACTCCACACATAGAATTCAGTAAGAACATTTTATTTTATTTATCAAAAAATGTTTATTTTTTAAACAGGACTTTTAAGGATCTCCTTTTCATTAAATCTCTCTATCAAACATGGATTATCTTCAATAAAATATATTTAAGAAATTATTTATTACAGCTAAAATTAATTAAAAAAATAAGCAACCTAATTATACATTTACCTTTTTTATTTCAGGATGTCATAAATTTTTTGAGAGGTAAATTCGTTGACTAATTTATTAATCATTCATTAGAATTTTATAAGTTTTTTTCATAGCCGCTTTTCACTTTTAAATATTTTTGAGAACGGAAAATTCTTTACTGACATTTCAATTTTGAATGGTAAATTTGTCAATTTCATTAAATATACAAATATAATTAATTTCTCAACATTACTAAATCTATCATTGTATCAATTTTTAACTAAGCTTTTAAAAATAGAAGACTCAAGATAATTTCTCAGTTGTTAATTTCTCTGTATTTATTGGTTTTATCCATACACTTGTTGCCTTCGGTTCAACAGTTCATGGGTTTGAATCCCACCTTGGATATGGATGTTTGCAGTGGTTCGGAATCCACTTTAAACCGTAGATCCCGTTCTAATTAGCCCTCGTGTGCAAAAAATGACCGTTGAGCGACAAACCCACCACCATACACTTGCTGCATTCCTATTTAAATATATACCTGTTACTGTTTTTTTTTTTTTTTTTTTTTTTTTTTTTGTAAAACATAACTTAAATTTAATTTGATGTGAAGGACTTTTCTATTAATATTTA
>JAJQOW010001134.1:47500-61918 GCA_037975125.1 Latrodectus hesperus
ACATGTATATACATACACACACACACACACATATATATATATATATTTTACTCTGTTTCATTACTAAACAGATTATCATTCTCTTAAACACTTCTGCTTTTGAAACGAACCTATTAAAATTTGAAAGATTACCTTCAATCATCAAGTGAACTGTCATTCTAGACAGGTTACGCACGAACTGCCCATTCTAAACAATTCATGAACCGCGAATTATCTGAAAAATTCCTAAACACTATATTCTAAATGTGTAATCCATGACCGTAATTATTGAACAGAATGTACCTTCATTTTCATTCTTTAGAACTATTTTCTGTGGTCAAAGGAAGTTCGCTAGATTCAAATACTCAGGAAAAGAGTTGCGAAACCGTGCATCGCAACACCTTCATACCGTTTCGAAACGTACTCCCCAAAATTGGATGTCCTAAATAATTTTTCTTATCACACCACACTCGCTGGTCCTTGCAAAAAAGAAATATTTCTCTCATTTTTCTTGAAGAGGAAGAGGTGGGGATGAAGCAAAAAGATAAGAACAAAAAAATCTTGTCGTCGCTGTACAGATTTCGAATTCTTTTTTTCTTTTTTTTTTTTTTTTTCAACGAAACTTACGTTGAATCGATCGAAATTGCAAGCTGGTGCTCTTTCTCTTCTGTCTTTTTTTTATTTATTCTTTTTCTTTTCTTCCCTTGCTTCGATTTTTCCTGTACTTCTTTATTTATGTATTTCATTGGTCTATGTGTAAAAAAGGCCTTTTCATTGTTTCGCTATACAAACTCAAAGCGTAAACAATGCTTTTCTCAACAACGAAGTGAGAGCACTATATAAATGCTAGTGCACACACACATATATATATACATATATATATCGTTGCCATTTCTTTGGGAGAAAAAGTAAATAAAAGCTTATAGATAAATAATGTTGCTACAACCGTAACAAAAGACACGGAAAGCCTAAAAGAAATGGACATGTCTATAAAAACTAATGCCGTTTCTTTTTGTGTTGTGTCATAAAAAAATTTTGCACCCAGGGAAAATTGTAGAGTTATATTGATGCTCTGATAGCTGTATAAAGTTGAAAATGACATTGCTTTTTGCCAATAAATAAAGCGGCATGTGTTCTTTCAAATGTTATGGGGAAGATCTTATGTCAAAAACCATTAGATATAATATGAATATTATATATTTTAATGGATCATATGGTTTCTTATTGTAAATATTATTTCATGGTTTGTTAATTATTCTTTAATTTTTATAATTGAAATCTTAATATGGTAAATTGGTTGTATTCCATGCAATCAAAATTAAATAAGAATATTGTCTATTTTTTAAGGTACATATATAAATATATATTTAAAGAATGATATACAGACTCAACAAGCTTTTCAAAACTTGATCTGATCAATATTTTTCTTTTTTTGCTTCAAATGCAACAGGTTTAATTCAAACCATTTTGATCAACCACTTATAATTTTTCCCCGTTAAATTCCATAAATATCATTTAAAGCTCTTAAAACTCTTAAAAGTCTTTTTATTTGTTAAGTTTTATGTTATCTCTTTTTACATTTGCCTAAATTTAGTAAAATAATAATTTTTTTAATGAAATCGCACCGGTTTTTTTTAAAAATAATATTTAAGGAAATAATAATTCGAGTTTATCACTAAGTAGTACCCTATTATAATGAAAGCAATTACCATAAGATCATTTGTATCTTACACATTCTGATCATTCAGGTGGGATAACGAAACTTATTATGCATTACACCATTGTTACATTATGCGGTTGTATCTGACGATTTAATAATTCAATTAAAAATTATATGCGTAAAACATACTTTTATTGTAAAATCACTCTTAAACCCATTTTTTTATCCTCTGTTTTTCCTACCTAAGTAAAGGTTCATTCTTGCATTATATATATATATATATATATATATATATATATATATATATATATATATATATATATATATATATATATATATATATATATATATATATATATATATTATATATATATATATATATATATATATATATATATATATATATATATATATATATATATATATATATATATATATATATATATATATATATATATATATATATATAGATAGATATAGATATAGATATATACATATATATATATATACATATATATATAAATATATATATATATACATATATATATAAATATATATATATATATATATATATATATATATATATTTATATATATAAATATATATATATATATATATATATATATATATATATATATATATATATATATATACATATGCATATATATATACATATACATATATAAATACATATATATATATATTTATATACATATATACATATATATACATATATATATAAATATATATATATATATATATATATATATATATATATATATATATATATATATATATATATATATATATATATATATATATATATATATATATATATATATATATATATACATATGCATATATATATACATATACATATATAAATACATATATATATATATTTATATACATATATACATATATATACATATATATATAAATATATATATATATATATATATATATATATATATATATATATATATATATATATATATATATATATATATATATATATATATATATATATATATATATATAATAGAAGCGTCCACACAATTTCGACATTGAATGTTGTTTTACCGTGCTAGAATTCTTTTTAAAGCAGAAAGCCAAAAAGTAATGTTTTTATGTTTTTAAAAATTACTGCTAGAACTGATGTCGATAAAAACTGATGTTTATGAAACGGGAAAATAAATTACGAACAGCTGGAACGAATCCTTTCTTTTGAAAATGTGTGAAGTCTCATAGCTTACCGACAGTGGAAATATCTTTAGAAACTTATCTGACATGAACAAAAGAATATTAATAATAATAAATATACTAATATTTATTCGTCTTTTATACCATTTATTTCATAACTGATATTTTAAATAGAAAAATATAAAGAAATTATTATTTTATACAAAGAAAAAAGAAATTTCAGTCAGAATATATATTTACTTATGTCGCTTGAGTAAAAAATATATTTTAAACATATTTTATTCAAACTAGGAACTCATTCTGAAACATAATTAGTAGAAGTTTTTTATGATCTTCTTTGCGTTTAAATCAAAAGAATGAATTGTTTTTAAGAACTCATGGCCTTTGAATCGCCAAGATACCATGAATAAGTACTCGGTCTTTTTGAAAGTTGGTGAAAAAATAATTCTCTATTTTTTCCCCCTCCGACAAGCATTGTTGATTTCTTTTAATTTGCAACGGTTCTGACGGTAAATTTTTTTTCTCCTTCTTTGATTGTTTTTGAAAACTGTTCTTTTTTATTTGATGTCAGAGAAGAAGAAAAAAATGTTAGAAGTGAATTAATCTAATTGAGCGTGATATGGTTTTGTCAGAAAGAAAATTTCGTGTTTCCAAATATTCAAAGGTCCTTCTTGTACACAATTCATTTATGTTTTTAATTATGACGTCGTTGATGTGTTTTTTTGTTTTGTAACTGCAAACTGTTGTGGTTAATAGGCAGCACGTCTAAGAAAACTGGTATTTAATGCACGAAAGGAAAAACAGCGCATTTTTTATTTGGATTTTTTTGTATGATAATATCCAACATATTTTAATTTTTCAAGTTTGCAGGAAAATTATACAAATTTTATTTTTTGGGAAAAAAATTTAATATTGTTTCTATCGAGCATTTTTAAATGCGCTTTTTACACGTGAATAACATGGTATATGCAGATGTGCTTCGTTATATTTCAAACATGCAACGGTAATATTGGCTGTAACTTTGAATATAAATTTCCATCATAAAGATTTATTACGATTATTGGCTTTTCACTTAAATACATTTCCACAGTTTCTATTCCGTTTTTGACCCACTTCTGAGTCAGAACTTGAAATTAAATCTGCTGCGCTGTTTTGCTTTTCAAGATATTTTATTAAAAATTTTGTGACCTCAATAATAAAAATAATGGCACATTGTATTTTATTAAACATAAACAAGTTTATGCAAATACTATTTCCAGTATAAAAAGTTGTAATGTGTTAACAACGCAAACATCTTTTAGCATTTGGAAGTTGGTGGAATTGTGGTAGAGCTTCGCGTATCCAAAGCACAGGTCCGAGGTTCGATCCTCGGGTTGGGCAAGGTTGATTCTCCTTCAATGAGTCAGTGAGATTGTGTACTAAGAATTTTTTTTAACTAAAAAGTCAGATTTCGAGTTAGGCTGAACATCTAATCGAAATATATGGTTCGCACCTCAGGGCCCTTGGTTAAGAAAAAAAATATGGGCAATTTTCAAGCCGTAGCCTTATGGGGGTGTTTTGCCCCTGAGTTTAGTTTAGTATAGTAGAAAATCTATTAATGTAATATTTGCTAAACAGAATAGATTATTTTCCAAAATTGAACAACGCAAATCATGGTTTGATTTACAAATATACAAATAAAACACAATTTTTAATTATTTTATATTAATTAAAAGTAATATATATGTATATATATGTGTGTGTGTGTTGAATATTTATTTATTATGTAGTAATAATATTTATATATATATATATATATATATATATATATATATATATATATATATATATATATATATATATATATATATATATATATATATATATATATATATATATATATATATATATATATTGAATTATTATTTTAAAAATAAGATTTTTATAAATTTTAAAAAAAGCTTCCTTTGTAAATAAATAATTAAGTTTTTAAAAATAATATAATCTTGAGCAAAGAAATTTGTTTTTTTAACGCTTTATTTCTTGTGTATATAAGACCTATAACCTTTAAAGATTTTTCACTTTGTTGATTTAGATGCTAATTTAATCTCTTAGGATTTGCTTATAAAATCTGATCTCGTACTGTCTCATAAGTATATTTCTCATTCTTAATTTTATGCTAAAAATCAAAAAAAAAATGTTCTGAAGCATTTGATAAATGCATATTTATATTTAATACTTGGTCAAGAAAGAATAACGAAAAATTTAGTTTAATTTAATATAAGTTTCACTAATGGAAATACAAACAAAAATAAATAAAAGAAAATAAATGAAATTTGACAAATATTTGTATTGTTAATATAAAAATTTATATATTAATGTTTTGCATTATTATTTTTTCAGTGATGTTCAAATTGCTTAAGTTTACTTGATTTTAATTTTAGTTTTTGTTTTTCAGATTATATAAGAAAACCATAATAACTTGGGTAAGTGTGCGTTTCTTTTTACGCTTATATAGTTAAGCTTCAAATTAATGAAAAATACCTAGAAAAATTCTTAATTTCTTTTTCAATCATTGGTAAAAGTAGTATAAAATCCTTTAAACATTATTGAAAAAATTACAGGCAATAGTTTAAGAAATATTGAGTTACTGGAGTTGTTTTTGTAAATAATTTTGCATATTCAATGCAAGATTATATTGCATTTTTATTTTTTGAATTTAATATATAATATTTATGTTCGAATTCATATTAATCATAAAACATATCCGTACAATAGTCGTCCACGTGAGCCAAAAGATGTTATTTTTTAAAGTAGTTTTTATATGTATTTTTTAAAGTATTTTTTAGTGCAAAATACTTCAGATAAAAATTTTTAATTCTTATTCTAATTTTTCTTACACAGAAAAATGAAATAATTCCAAAATTATTCTAGGATTCTCTACAGAAGATTTTTATTTCTATTCCACTTAAAAAATATATATATATAAAATGTTACTTAATTATTTAGTAAACATATCTTTAAAATATCATTTTTGATAATTATTATGTAAAATTTTTCTTTTATGTATAATGGAATAATAATATTTACATCTTTTATTCTCTTTTTAATTATAAAAGTCATTCATAAAAATCATGGTGTATAGTGGTATTGATACAATCACGTTAATATTTGATAAAAAAAATTAAAATAGTCTGTCTATGTAATTGGAGTTTTATTTGCAAAGATGGCGAAAGAAATGTTTCAAATTAAATTCAGAAAAGAAAGAAATGTTTGTTCAGAAAAGTGGATAACTTTCAACAACTAGCTAAAGCAGAAAGAAAAGTAAGGCTATATTCTATTCACTGAAATGGCGAGTGAAATAGAAATATATCCGGGCTCTGAACCGAGAAATTCAGGGGTCTGGAAGGCGAGAATATGGAACAAAAAAGTGCCTTTGTCTAAAAAGTTCCAAGCTCGAAAGGGCACACAATTAGGTTCAACGAGAATCTCTTTTATTTTATCGCCAGTTACCATCACCAAAGTGAAAAGTCACTTAACACAAAAAAAAGTAAAAATTTCGAAACTAATTTTTCTCACAAGTCTGGTTGGCTCGAACACAGGGAGCCATTCAAGCCGGGCAAACAACGAGATCTTTTGTTCTAAGTTTTTTTTTAGATTTTTTTTTGTTCTTTCCTCCCACATTTTTTTCTTTTCCCTTTATTCTTACCCCCTCAATGTGATATTTAACTTTTGACGCAAGCACTTCGACCATGTCCTCTTACATCTTGATGAAAGATCTCTTTGCCCGGTTGTTGAAAAAGTAGCGATTTTTCTTTTTTCCTGCTATACCCTGTAAATTTTAGGAAAAAATGGGAAAAAGTTATATCGGTGAAAAAGTGAGTTTTAATAGTTTTCAATTATATAGAATTATATGTATAATTGTATAAATATATATAATTTTTTAATAATTTAAACAATGGTTTTTGTCATGTCCAGTTAGACTGGCATTATGGGGTGCGCTGCTCCACTTTTCCCACTGAACCCTATTTAGGTTTGGAGTCCGACTTCCTCAGTACACACATGCCATAGGAACCCATTTATAGGGTAGGCAACCATGCACACTTCATTCATACAAGGAAAGGACAAAGACAGGATACATAGAGACAGAAAGCACATCCATGCCCGAAATTGGGATTTGAAAACGGGATTTTCCTATCCGCAGTCAGGAACAATGATCCAGGATGTAAATTAAGTTTTCCAATACTGTAAATTGCTACAGAAAATTTTAACTCTGGTTTTGAAGTGACTGTACTAAAAATGAAACCGTGGTAGTTTCGTTTGTTTAGGTGTTCGCTTTCGCTATTGGAAGGTAGAAATTCGAATGTCGGCTCAACCGAATATCCAGCGTGTTCGCGAATGGCTGCTATTGCACGTAAAATATGAAGTAGTTCCAGTGACCTGCAAGTGAAATAATACCTCTTAGGATGGTAGGCCGAATCTGGGGCTCTTTTGTTTCTTAATTACGAACCTCAACCCACTCGCTCCGTTGCGCGCTTCTTCGACTTGAAGTCTTGTTACAACTTTGGTGCCTCCAGGTCTTATACCTCGTGAAGCTGCTTCTCACACACTTTATCGTAGCCCACAGGTGTCACATCGATGTCTCTGCCCATTTAAAGGAATAAAACTACATACTTGCAAAATAGGAGAAAAAATTCTGCATTTTCGTTTCCCTCACTCACACTTTTCTCCAATTCCACAGCTAGCAATGACGATCTGTGATAAAACTTTGCTTTAAAAGTTTTCCTAAGTAATGAAATATTTAAATAATTTTGATTCAAAAGTTTCAATAAATAAACTTGAGTAGACAATATTTGACACAATATTTGTGTGTGAGTATATATATATATATAATCCATAATTAGAAATATCATAAGAAAAAATTGAAAAATACAAAAATGAATGCATACAAAAATCATATACTTAGCAATACATTCAACGCAAATGCAGCTTAATTACAGTTACTAAAATATAACCAATCGTAAATATTATATAAAATAAATCAAATGCTAAATGAAGATTAATAAAGTGAAAACACGAAAATATGAAATATAATAAATAGATGGAACATATATCGTACTTTCACTTTATTACTCTCCCTTTAGCATTTTATTAATTTTATAAAAAATTAACGATTAATTAATTATATATATGAGTGTGTGTGTGCGTGCATGATAGATGTAGGATTTTTTTACTGGCTATTGTTATTTTCATGAAACTATTATTGAGTTACATTACATGCCCTGTAGAAATTTAAAGATTATTTTTTTTAATAATATTTAAAAGTAAATAGAATTTTTTTTAAATGGTACAGAAAAAATAATTTTCGGAAATTACTTCAAATTTTAAAGAAACATTTTAAATTAAAGTCAACAATGATTTAGTCTCTGTTTCCCGTATCACATATTAAACGCACTTTGATGTGGAGATAATGACTGTGGTTGCAAATGCGGTACTTGCAATACGTGTACAAAGTTCACTCATGGTATTCAGATTTTGAATTTTTTTATTCTAGTAAATATTCGAATAATGAATTTCGATTCATTTATTTAAATGAATTTTCAATTTGAGGAATATTTTTCTATTAAACATTCGAAGGAGTCTCAGCTTATAGTATAAAGTAAATCTTTCAAGTGATGTAAACTATGTAGCTTACATTGTTCTTAATTTTCTATATTATTTCTTCCCTTGTTTGCTAAAGAGAACACTTATAAAAAATAAATAAATAATAAAAGTTACAAAAAAAAATCCCCAAAAAATCTAAATTTTGGAATCTGGAAAGCAAGTGAACGTTATTATCTGTCTCAGACAAGGCAGGAAAAAATTTAAAAACAAAATTAAACGAGCACTTTTTCCCTCGCTTATGGAGGGAAAAATAAATAAATAAAGCTAATTTTAAAATTAGCTCACGTTTTTCCATAGGATGTTTCGCAGTGTGATATGAAAGGTTTTATGACCTTTGGAGGGTGAACAGGAAAAAAATTAGAACCGAGTAAATTTTGTAACAGGTCAACTTAAATTATTAAGCAGGCATGTGGCGATATTGGTAGTACGATCTCAGTTTAAAAGCAAGGTCTTGTTTTTCACTCATGAAGATTGACTTACGTCGGTGATGGCTGTAGTTATGGATGCTAATCTTTCTTTAGGAAGAAATTTATTAGATATAGATGCACACATCTCCCTCTGCTGGAATTATTGTCATTTTGTTCTCACATAAGAGTCGACTTTTACTTCTTCACATAAAATATAAAATCTCTTTTTTTTAACGAAATAAAAAAAAGCATATTTTGAAATTGTCTCTCCGAGAAATTTAATATTTATTTATTTTTCGTTAATCTCTCATTAGTTTTACTCACACATGTTGTGTATGTACATTTGTATGTGTATAAGTTAAAAAAATCTTAAAAATTTTTAATTATATAATGGAAATCAATAGGATGTGTGCAAATGAAATTAGAAAATAAAAATGCAATTCGGAAAAAGTGGGCCAGAGACCCCTTTAAATTATAGGTCTCGATCAAATTAACCTTCATCACCAAATAATGGCCAATGAGCGACAAATAAACCTGTGCGTAAATTTTATTTGTTATTTTCAAATAACACATGTTACAATAATATTTATGGTTAGACTATACTTTAGGGTACCCCTTGAATTCTCGCCAAGTTTATCACCAAGCTGGGCGATGTTGTTCTATTTATGGTAACCCTAAACATTATTTTGAAATCTTTTCATGGTTCCGATTGGTTTAGATTCTGATTGGTTTTCTTCTCTGGATAAATTGAAGCAATATCTGTAGGTGCTATTAGAGAATTCTGTGTACCTCAAAGTGAGGATATTCCAGCAAAATAATGTGAGTACATTTTTTTCTTTTTTTATGTGCTTACTGCATTAATTTTGAATTTTCATTGTGTTTTGGCCGCCATTACTGTTTGCCCAGCGTTCCGCGCGAACAGGATTGGCGTAAAACAAAAATTGCGAATCTCGCAAAGGGGCACCCTCAAATATATTTTTACCATATTTATTTGATAAAGAAAAATGATATTTAATATAAATTAAATAATATTTACAAACGAAAGTAAATACCAACATGGTCTGTTTCATCAAGGGTGATTGTTGGCTATATTGGCGACAAATGTATGATTTTCCCACCAGTGCCTCAAAAGAAACGTCAAATAATTATGCTAAAGCACCATAAAACTACATGAAATTGAAAAATTTAACAACTGAAGATAAAAAGATGAATAACAAGAAATAATACTACGAGTGAGAAAATAAATACCAGCAAATGTACATGTAATCATCAAATATATATTAGAATTTTACTGTTGCCATACAAATAAAAGTGAATTCTAAGCCAAGTAAATCCAAAATAAATCAAAACCGAAAATAACCGAAGAACTCTTACAGTTGAAATAAGTGCCAACACTTGTTAGAAAAATAGTTTTTGCTTATATATTCTTCAAGTACAGAAACTTTTATTATATTTGTTTTTTTAAAATTTGATCATTTTATACAAGTGTAGCTCTCATTTTAATTTACTTATATATGGATCAAGCTAGCAACTATGTTGCTGAAACGAGGCCTTTGGCCTATGTCTTAAGAATTCACAGATGAGCTCCAGTGGCTCAATAGCTTCACGTCACTTAAGCTCAGCAAAGTGAAGCATCATTTGCCGCGGTCAGTGGTTGGGAGGGTGACCACGGTGTACTCTCCTTCACTGGGTTGCTGGAGCTCTTTGGGTTGGGGACGTGTCCACGTTAATATGTGACGTCCAAAGTCCTTCCGCTGGTGTGGCGTGGATGTGGAGAGGAGGGTGAGAGCTCAGGTGTGGCCTCGTCACCTGACCGTGGTTCAAAATGACGAGGCACCTTAAAAAGAGTACTTTCACCTTCGTGGTGCTCTTATCCAAACGAAAGACGCTCTCTATTGACTTAATTCCAAAGCCAAAGTCATAGCGTGCTTGGCTTGTCCAAGTGTCATAAGCAACAACAACAACAGAATTCCAACCTTGGGTAAAGATGTTTGTTCTCATTTATATTATAGTTCCCTATCAAATTAGCATACATGATCGAATAATGGCATTGAGTGGCAAATAAGCATGTACATAAATTTTATTTGTAATTTTCAAATAACGTGTTTCAAGAATGTTTACTTGTTTATCAAAATCTTTGAATAACATTGCTTCTTATTTTTAAGAAAACTATTATTTTTAATTGCATTATTTTTTTTAAAAAAAATGAATATTCATAAATGCTTGTTTATACAATAATATGGATTCCTGTACATCATGCAGTGGAACAACCCCAGTTCATTTTATTTCGCACCCAGGGTAATAAGATTAGATTAAATATCTATCCGACTGCCCCAAAAATGGTTGTTTATTAAAATATCCTAATCAAGATAATCTTCAAGTAAAACAAAAACATACGAAAACTTTGGTACTTACTGAGTAGTTTATGCAGGATTAAAGAAATGATGAATAATCCTCTTCAAGGAAAATATCATACAAAAATTATTTATTATGAATGTAGCAGTTAAGAGACGGAAGGAGCCCATTATCCAACCCATTAAGGTGGTAAAAAGACTTAGAGAATCGCTTTAAATACAAAATGCTCAAGATTATATCTAATGCAGAAAAATGAAATTACTTTTCAATTCTGAATTACTGTAATTCAGGATGCTCTGATCTTTATGTTGTTTTCAGGATAAATAGATTTTTAATGCGCCTGAAGTCTCATCAAAGTATATTATTTTAAATTGTTTCTGAGATAATTTTAAAAGGAGATATATTCAATCTTTAGAATTCTTTCCTTTTTATTTTTCATGATTTAACTCTCATTTTCTTGATTCATTTATGTTTTTAATTTCTATTTTATTATAACTAAGCATTCATTGTGTCAAAATAAATAAATAAATAAATAATTAGGTAGCTAGATAGCTCTCTACAGTTTATTTTTATGTTTTTTTTCGCAATATCACGATTCTATTTCCATGCATAGCAAAATAGTATGTAAAATATTAATTTTAGAACTATTTTACGAAAATTCTGTGATACCATAAAATTTTTTTAACATTAAACTTTCATTTGACTAAGACTAATATAAACAGATTGTGTTTGATTTGTAGCGCTGTAAAATCACTTTTGCAATATCAGCTTAAAAATATGTTAATAGAATAAGAATTTGAAATTTTATTTAATTTATATATATATATATATATATATATATATATATATATATATATATATATATATATATATATATATATATATATATATATATATATTTCTAATAGCTTAATCTTTATCCATTCAATAAATTCATATGAGATAAAGTCAGTGACTAGTTTTTGGAATTATATAATTTGTTTATTTAATAATACTAAAACTAAACTCCATGGCACGACAGCCCATGTGGGCCAAGTCCTACAGTGCCCATAGCTGTTTTCATGACCAAGGGCCCTGAGGTGCGAAGCATATGTCTCAGTTAGGTGGTCAGCCTAACGTAAGACCCCCAGTGTTTAGTTCCCAAGCATGCTTGGTAGTCAGTTAATCGACCCACTGAACGGATGAAAGGCTGAGTCAACCTTGCCCAACCCGAAGATCGAAAATCGGACCTGTGTCATGGGAGCATGAAACGCTGCCACTAAGCCAACAATCTTCTATTTAATAATACTAAAATTATTAAAATCATTTGATTTTGAAAATTTTACTTAATTTTTATGTATTTTTCTCCAATATTAGCTTTTTGAAAATTCATTAATTTTTGAGAAGACATAGATAAACATAATTTCATAGCAAAAGTAATTACAAATTGATAGCTCAGTAACTACACTTGCAATATGCCTTTAAAACTGTTAATGTAATAAGATTTTGGTAAAAATTAACCGTACTTTCACCCTTGGCGAAATTTTCAAATAGTCGCCAAGGGTGGACCGTATGACGAATTACCGATCGAGAAAAACGGAAGGAGGAAAATGGCTGAAATAGTGACAAATATTTCATACATTGTTGGCATCTAACAATATGCTCAACTAATTTTAAAAAATTAACGAAAAACGCAAATTTATAGATTTTAAACATCAATGGTAAAATAATAAAGTTGATATGTTAAATTATCAACAAATTAATTTAAGTAAATTTTATATTAATAAATTTAAATCGGTAATATATTCATGAGAAGTTACTGACAAATAGGGTTGCCAAAGTACTAGTTTTTCTGGTTTCCAGTAAAAATGTTCGCCAAATTTGGCGGCAAAAAGAAATGCGCCAAGGGTGACCGTACAGTAAATTTTATCCAAGATTTTAATTTTTTTAAAAATTTTTTTATATATTTTTAACATTTTATGCCTTAGAAAAAAACAGTTAAATTTTCAGACTGGTTTGACTTACAACTTTATAATCACTTTGCAAGATAAGAGAGTAAAAATATCTAAAAAAAGTGCACTATTATCGACACAATTTGCAAGAATGCTATATTTGTTTGAGATATGACAGTATTTAAGTCTTCTATTTCTGCGAAATCTGCTGGACGATCTGAAGAGAAATGAGTCATTAAATTTGAAGTGGATTTCGAACAATTTTATGCTTGAAATGTGGAATGGGAATTCATCTCATCAACTTTTGCATTAAATTGAAACATTATTTCTCCTTGAAAATTTTCTAAATATTTTATAATTTTTTACATGAATGAGAATCGAGCTTTATATATTGTTATTTTATGTAGATTGTGTTTCTTGTTGGGAAACACCAGATTCTAAACAACGGTATATAATTTTCCACTGCCTTATAAATTTCCAACACAGTCTATTCTAATCTCTAAACCAAACCAACCGCTTCATAATTTTAACTTACAGTCAAGTGACAAGGAGAACATCTGAGATGGCATCTTCCTTTGCGGCACAGGTGCCGTATAATCCATGATACCAAATTCTGAGATTGGCGATTTTTGGCGAAGTTTCTTATGTATCTGGCAACCTGATTTTTATTACATCACACATATGGATACCTATAAGAATTATGCAGAAAATTCTATTTTGGTAACCCTAGTATTTACGACATCGCGCGCGTCATGATACGTCGTCATCTTGGCAACATTTCTTCATCGCCAAAAAAATTCAGAATTTGGAATCATGGACTATACGGCACCTGTGCCTCCCTTTCACTGTGGAACCTTTGGAACATATAGCATGCCAAGTCTGTATAACATGATGATTTTTCGAAAGGATCGAAACCACTCATTCGAAATCCGAAATTGGTGCTCAGTAGGCTACCATGGCATTGACAACATCTTAGCTTAGATGAATAAGTTCTGGGTTCAGGCTTTTATATTTGACATTAGATCCAAAATCTAAGAGAAACTTACTTTTTGTGAAACACTTTGAGAAGCGTAGAGAGGGGTGGTTGCTTTTATGTGACAACCAGTACGTATTGATTTCATAGATGAGATACATTAACATATCTAGAGGGATGAGAGCTTGATCTAGCTTACACAATCAATAACAGCTATAAAATGTTTCATCTGATTCGCTTCCGATTCTTATGTATTGTATCGACTGA
>JAJQOW010001135.1:0-61917 GCA_037975125.1 Latrodectus hesperus
GACCAGAAGACTTAGAAGATACCAATAAACACGGTGAATACCCTATCCACATCAAGTATATTATTATATAATGATTGAGTAAAACTTAACTAGAGACAACCTAGTTAATTTTAACTTAGATCCATGGTCTTATATATTTAATTCCACTCTCAAAATTTAATATCGTCTCCTACCCATTGTACTCACGATCCCCTTCCTTGCAATGGTTTTACATTACTCAAGACTATATTGATGAGCAGAATATAATAAATGAAAGATAGCCCCGTGAATTTTTAAACGAGTATTTAATAACAAGTTTAATAACAGTAATTAAAATGAACAAAATTTTGTTTTTATCAAAGAATGATATTTAAAATAAAGAATATAAAAATGTTTCAAAATATATTTAAAAGACCCATTTAATAAAGCGTAAGCTATAATATTTATTCAATGTTCTTGAAAATTTCGTTTCTAGAAGACAACAATGTACCATATTCCAAAATAATGAAGCTTCTTTTCCTTAATTACTTTAATGAATTTGTAACAAGATTTCAGCAGGGCGGATTAGAATTCTCCAGATACATGCAATTAATTACACTCTCACAGCTCTGAGCTAATTGGTTCACTAATCAGTCTATTAACAATAGAATTCCACGTCGCATCTCAGCGTATCAAGTCGATGCAAACAACCCTCAAACACAAGATGGTGTAAGAATTATCTCAAAGAAGCTGTATTTTCTTCATTCTAAATAATTAGGAAGAATTATCTGAATTTCTGCTGCTATAGTGACATTGGAAGTTGTTAAAATATTTGATGACTTCGTTTAACATTTAAAAAAATAATTAAATAATGTACGGGAGAAACATAATTATGGAAAAAATTGTATGCTTTCAAAGTATTTGATCTAGCGTTCTTACATAAATATCTAAAAAAAATAACACGTACAATGCAATATTTAATATATCAATTTTGTTTCAAAGTAAAATGTATCAAACCATCCTTAAAATGCATCAAATGATACATTTTCTTTTCTTCTAAAGTATTTGTAAATAGGATAAATTTTATTCAGGTATACTTTTTAATGAGTTTTAATAATTAAGATATTTCTTGTATTTAAAAGGGCTTTTTAATTTATTTATCGTTCAGTTTTACCACTAATTTAGATATTTTCCTCTTTGATAATTTTTTTCCACAACCATTTTCTATTCATTTTTTACATGATTCTAACACGATTCATATTTTTTCGTTCATTCAAAATTTATATACTAATTTAAATAAAATTGCCACGACATCATAAAATGTTTTTCAATAAACTGTGATGAACCTGGAACCATGGGGGTACGCGTACCTTCCTGGGGTTTGAGCAGCCACCAGGCGCGTCGGCAGGTGGTGGATAGCCGAATGTCCTGTAGGAATGAAAGGATAGCCTTGAATATAGAATCAGAGGTCATTAAAAGATCACTATCTTTTAAATGAGGGTCTTTATTTTCTCTTGAACAAAGAATGTGGGATTGTGAGACATCTATTATTGATATCGTAATTCACATTCACATATTAAAAATGAAACATTACTACCAAAATTTAAGTAATAATTGCTTAAAAATCTCTCTTGTATTTCCTAACATTTTTCTTGGTTGAAACCAATATTATTATGAATAATTCAGAAGTTAGAAAGTATATAACTATAATGACTATTATAAGAAAAATACAAATAAATAATATTTTAAGAGAAAAATTCATAATCAAATGAAATGCAATATTTTTAAATTTTCTCAACCTTTTCAAAACCGTATTTCATTTTAACACAATTTTTGATTTTGCTCAATTAATATCGACATTAGATTTTGCCTAGCTGGCAGCCGAATGGTTAGCGCTCTTGCCTTCGGTTCAACAGTTCGTGGGTTTGAATCCCACCTCATGGATGTATTTAGTGGTTCGGAATCTACTTTAAACTGTATGTCCCGGTCTAATTAGATCTCGTGTGCATAAAACTACCGTTGAGCGATAAATAAACCAAACCGAAATTAGATTTGAACTAGAATTTTTATTTACAAATTTTTAATCAGTATTTTTAAATATAAAATACCCAAATTCAGTTTTATTCATTCATTTTTTACTACATTTATTTTATTAATAAATACTTATAATTAATAACCTGTGTAAGAATATTTTTTCTTTTGATTACATTTTGTAATATATATATATGTATATATATATATATATATATATATATATATATATATATATATATATATATATATATATATATATATATATATATATATATATATATATATATATATATATATATATATATATATATATATATATACTGTATGTGAGATATATTATAATACATGCAATATATCTATTATTTAAATTATATCTATTTACATTTTCTTCAAGTTGGTGAAAATTGAACTAATGTTTTGGGGTTTGTTTAATAGAATGTAGATAATTATTTTTAATAAAAGAATTTCCCAAATTTTAATTTATTACTTATTGTAAAAATTACATAATATGTATAGATTTTAATGAAAATTTAAAGAAAATTTTAAAACTAATTATAATGTAACATTTTATTGCAGAGAACATTATGTTTTCGTAAACTTTTACTATTTTCTGGTTTATTTTCATAATATTTAATTTTTATGTTAGCATAATATAAGTCTCAAGAATAATTTCTAAATGTATGCATAGAATAAATAATTAATATTTTTCTCTAAAATAATGTAATTTTGCAAATTATTAAAGAGTTTTGTATAATTTTTCTTCTCTTGAAGATTTCGTTCATGTATATTTATAGTAAGGAAAAAGTAATTTGTATTTATTTAAAATTATTTGTTATTTATCATTAAATTTAATTTAAATTTACATATTCCTTAAAATATCTACTAAAGCTTACAAAAAGTGTTCCAGTATTAGCAGATTCTGTTGCCTATCAGGATAAAAATTTACTCATATTTCCATGCTATAAAGAAGAATCCCAAAATCTATCAATAAAGCCACACCCGCCGCACATCATTTCTAATTAGATAGTTCATCCAGACATTTATTTCTCACAACTAGTGATAAAACAAATGGAAAATATACGAACATCTCCAGAATATTAGGGATTCCAACACTGATCAAAATGTATAACTAATAATCTAGTACTATAAACCATTATGGACGAAAGTAATAAACGGGAAATGATCAATTTAGGAGAAATTCATATGGAAATGCTCAAAATAAAAACAGATAGTCTACCAACAATGAAAAGGAAAACTAGAGAATTGTGCAGCAAGAGACTGTGTGTAATATCAAAGAAAGTCTAATTCTTCTGACGTTGAAAATAAATTAAAAACACGCGTAGAGAAATGACATCTTTTTTGATTTGCTGTTAAATAAGTTCAGAAAAATATCTACATGTGTGCGAGTAGTGATAGACTTTTTAAATAGTCTGGAATTTGTTGGTATATTTTATATTTAAATTCTGTTTTATAAGAAGTAATTTATTAAATTATATATTGTAAATTTATTAATTTATATATTAATGTGTAATTTCAGATTTATAATTTATGCAAGTATATCATTAGTTTCTAGGAAACTATTTTTATTAATGAACAAGCTGTTTTCTACTCATTATACAAAATGTCCTAAAAATAAATTACTGTGTTTTCAGAAAAGACAAGAAACACAATATATAGAGAGAAAAGTAATAATTTTGAAAATTAATATTTTTCCTTGAGCACATTTGTTTATAATTTCATTTCCTTATATTCATGAATAAAAATGATGTAAAACTTCCCTTTTTTAGTGATTACAATATTTTTTATGTTTAAAATTAGTAAAACAGTTTCTTCCCCAGGTGAGGATCGAACTCACAACCTCGGCATTTCTCGCTATATACTCTCACATAAGTACCGCGCTCCAACCGATTGCGCCACTGTAGACAACGCACACTGGAATTTCTCCAGACCTCACAAATACAGAAAATAAGGCAAACGACATCTCTCTCTACTTAAGCTTTAAAAAACACAATAAAATATTTATGATCGCTGGAGACTATTAATATGCAGTGGTTGTGTTTTATTCACTAAAAAAATCAATTTCTTACAAAACATAACGACTTATGTGACTATAAGGATTTCTTACCACAACATAATGATCTCTAATTAACGTATGATTCTGTTTACAAATTAACTTTTGAAAACAATGCAATGAAATGCTTTTGCTGTTATAATTTTGTATAAATGTATAACCATATAAATAAAGTTTAAATATATATATATATATATATATATATATATGTGTGTGTGTGTGTGTGTGTGTGTGTGTGTGTGTGTGTGTACTCTTATGCTACATTTGTTACTCTCTCATCTAGGGTAAACGTATCTTGTTTATTTCATGTATCTGAATTTTTATTTTGAATCACTGGAAAGAATTATAAGCAGTTTTTGTTATGTGCATTAATTGAAATGTTAGTGAAGTGATATAGATAAATAAATTATATTTAGCAAATGTACAGTATACTGCAGATTATATGAAAGAAATGAGGGATCCTATTGAACTACTGATGAGACAGCCAAAAGTACATAAAAATTGATATTATTTAAAAATTGTTCCATATATAAATTATAATGTATGCATTTTGAAATTTTTTAGATTGTTACTTAAACTATATAGTTATGCAAATCAGTAGTCCTCCCAGAATAGTACTGATCAGGAGAACAAAGACAGCGCACTCTTATTAGGATGCTATTCGGTATAATAGAATTGTTACACTAATTTACATCATTTCATTTCCTTCTCTGAAATAATTTTAAAGATGATTCTTTAGAGTAAGCGGATAATCTTAAAATTTAAATAAAATTGGAAGGACTAAAAATGGAAGGTACTTTTAACATATTTTAAAAGTGTTTTCAAAACATTCGAAAATATCGATTTTGTTGATTTCAAATCATCAAGTATAATAGGTTACCCCAACTGACTGGATTTGTCTCAAAATAACAAGATCTCTCTACAACAATTGTGATCAGATGCGATAGGTTAAACAAGACATAGCTGAATTCCAATTATTCCTAAAGTAAAGTGCATAGCATATATAACAGCCTCTAGTGTCTCATAGAGCCTAATTTGTATTGAATGTTCACTATTGCGTTTTCATTTTAATTTCAAATTACAACATCAATAATCAAACTAGACATTTGACTTTTCAGTCTGGCAAATATCTCTCATCAAATAGTATCTTAACAGTTAATTCTTAGGCGACAAGATCAGCAACTCTATCCTGCTTAAATTAAAACTCATTTCACTTAATCATGATGTTCACTTGCAATGGATACCTTCACATGTGAATCTCCACGGGAATGAAATGGCCGATAATCTTGCTAAGGAGGGTTGCAGGATTTCAAATACTCCCTCTTCCACACTTACTTTTCTGGAGTTATACTCCCGGGAAAAATCAAAAATCTCGGAGGAGCGGAAAACACCCCCCACCCATAATTGGTACAAGGGATCAAAACCGGGTTTGTCCCTTGACCTCCCGTGTGACAGACGTACCAGGACTGTTCTCTCAAGACTTGCTAGCGGTCATATTAAGTGCCTCACTTTCAACGAGGGCAGGAAAACTTTCGTCACCTGCACCAAGTGCCAAATTCATCAGGCTTCTCCTGAGCATCTTTTGGATTGCATGGGTCTCTCTAGGGAGGATCTCTTTAGCAATCCTCTTTTAGTCTTCGACTTCCTTACAGTCAACGAACTCGTGGATCTAGTCTGACTCCGTCAGACATGGAGGATAAGCAACAACAACAACAACACAGTTAATTCTTCTCCCCAAAGACCGAAAATCCATATTATTTTTGAATTTCGTAATATTTAAATTTTTTAGGTAAAATATGATGTCCATAAGATTTCAAAATTATATATATGTCACCAATATCTATCACTATTATATGAATAACAAATACCACTAATAAACGTTATTACCATCATATTACTAATGATTGCTTTTGTGAGATTATATCACAAGAGAGATTATTTACGAACACGGAATCAATTCAACTGCAGCAACTTTTTTACAATATTTCTAGAACTGCAACATTTGCCAATAACACGTAATATATGATAGTATCCTGATAGCAAAATATCTAAAAATTTTCACAGCCAAAAATACATTTTTTGTTTTTCTAGAATAGTCAAAATTTCATGTTTTTATTTCATCCATTTAATTCAAATATTAAACTGTAAGCAAGCTAACTTTTGCGCAATTAAATGAAATTGAGCAAAAGTGATAAATTTATTTATTTCTCAGTATTTTTTGGTCCAGCAGCGTAAGCAATTTCACTCTTTAATCAGACATTTTTAATATCGACCATTAATCAGTTCTATAACTTGTTTTGACATTAACACCGAGTTATAAGTTTATTGCTGAATTAGCAAGAAAGTTTTATAAACAAATTAAGTTATATTTAATACCAATAATATATGTTAATATGATAAATACTATTCACAGTAAAAAATGATTTTACAATTTCCAAAATGTATGAAAAATGTATTGAAAAACTAATATTCATTTTGCATAAAATTATTTTTATGAAGTGAGGGGTGGCCAATCTTGAAGTTGAGGCGCTTGTTTTTGTTATCGAAAGATAGTGGGATCAAATGCCGACTCAACCGAAGATCCACCATGACCGCTAAAACAGCTGAAGCCCATCAAATTTATAGTGGCTGCAATATCCTCCTAGTGAAATAATACCTCTGGGGGGGGGCAAGTATGGAGTTCTGACTTGCAAGGAACAACCCACTTGCGGAGTACAATATGGTATAACCATTATGTGCCTCGCTAAAAAAAGCACTTCATTGTGAAGTGGTAAATGATTCTTAGCTGTCATATGCATTATAAATTTACTAAGTATTAGAAAGTATTATTAAATTAGGCTTAAAGAAGTTTTAATATATATATATATATATATATATATGTGTGTGTGTGTGTGTGTGTGTGTGTGTGTGTGTGTGTGTGTGTGTGTGTGTGTGTGTGTGTGTGTGTGTGTGTGTGTGTGTGTGTGTGTGTGTGTGTGTGTGTATGTGTGTGTGTGTGTGTATTTATATATGATTATAGAATGGTTACTACACATAGATTATAACGATGTAAATATTCTTCACACTGAAGAACTATGAAAGAGGAAATTTTTCTATAGAAAAAGAGTTACGCTACTTTTTATTAACTATCATTTTTAATGTTTGCCTCACTAAGATATCTAGTTAATGCATAACTCAATAAGGCACGATTTAATCAAATATCAAACTTAAGGAAGTATTAAAAAATAATAGGATGAAATATATTTGATTGGTGAATCTAATAATAAATTAATAAAATTGTTAATTTTTTTGCTGTATTTTATATTTTATATTTTGGATTAATGAAATTTTTTAGTAGATTAATGTAATTTTAACTAAGCAGTCATTTAAGTCGTATTTTTCCCATAACAAATATTTGTTAGTTTTAGATTCCAATCAACACTTATTATTTTTACGGTTAAGAACTTTCTCCATTTTAAAAGATACGTCATGTATGTATTTGTAGAAGTACTGCCCTTGTTTCATTAATCTGACTGAAAAATACAGTTTAACCCTTTGATAAAGTCAAAGAGCATATGAAATAATAATGTATCTTTTATAGAAATTATTAGTTAATTCTACAATGTTTCATGGTAACTGATTAGTTAGAGCTCTTGCCTTCGATTCAGCAGTTCGTGGATTCGAATCCAACCTCTTGCATGGGTGCTTGCAATGGTTTGGAATCTACTTCAAACAGTAGGTTCCAGTCCAATTAGCCCTTGTGTGTTTAACTGACTGCTGATTGATAAAAAATATCAGTGTTCCATGTTGTTATTTAATTTCTTTTAATTTGATAATTAGTCTATTT
This sequence comes from Latrodectus hesperus, assembly GCA_037975125.1. Classification (NCBI taxonomy): domain Eukaryota; kingdom Metazoa; phylum Arthropoda; class Arachnida; order Araneae; family Theridiidae; genus Latrodectus; species Latrodectus hesperus. The sequence goes on from JAJQOW010001135.1 coordinate 7,890, forward strand.
GTAAACTTAAAGAGTTTTCCAATGAATATCCTAAAATTAACGTGCTTGTTTGGTACTCCAATTAATCGTTACTGTGGTTTTTATAGAAGTCTATACATTTAATTAATTCTTAGCAAATTAATTAGGTACGTGGATTCTTAAGAACTGAATTATTACACGAGCTATTTTTTTGTTGAAATTCAAATGTATATTTTGTTAAGTCCCTAAATTACTAGTTTTGCCAAAACTTATTTTGAAAGTAATAAAATCATTATATATTTTTCTAATTCAAATATCAAAATATTTAATTCCTGATTTTAAAATTATAAATTTTTATATGGTTATTTTTACACTGCTTCCTTAAAAACATTAAATTTAGTTAACTTATGTAAACTTTCTATAAGTGGATAATTACTTGTACACTTAATCTAAATTATTCACTTAAGGTTATTTAGTTAATAATTCGTCAATTTTAATTGGGTGTTCGGAATTAAGATTTTATATTACTCACAATCTCTCTCTTTCTACTTCTTCCGGATGTCCAATTAGGAAACCGGAAATGTGTCCATGACTCTCATTTTCACCACTTACTGGATACATTATTACACGTATTAAAATTTGTAACACAAAATTTTATTTCCCAGATACATTTATATCCTTCATAATGATCAAGAATGGAAGCAATTTTGAATTTGATTAACAGGAAGAGCCTTGTAACTAGTAACTTTGGCAACTATCAAATCTTAATTTTAATGATTATCAAGTTTAAGAAATGTTTGAAGTTCATATATTTTGTTTACTCTCTATTTTAAATTAAGATGTTAAAATTCATTCCTCTTTTTATTATTATGAATTTCATTTCTCCAAAAAACTAAAGCAATTTCAGAAAATCTCAGTTAAGATAAAATTAATGAAAATTTAATTATAAGGAATTTTTTAAATTCCTACATCTGAAAGAAATGAAAGAATTTAAAAACAATCTTTACACTATGCATTAAAAACAAGCAAAATTATGAAGTTTCTCACATAAAATTAGTCGCAATTTATAGATACTATAATTTTAAATAATATGATTTAATATATAAATAAAATAATTTAGAAATATCGCATAAATTAGAAAATGAATTTGAAATTGTAGTACATATAAACTAAATTGATATTATTGATATCAATTAATGCCAATGTAAGCACGATTTTATAAGACAAATAGCGATGTCAATTAATTTACAATAATTCTTCAGTAGTAAATATTAATCGAAAATTTAATTTTTTTATATATTATATCTCTAACAATGACAGGTACAACGCTATAAGTCAATACTTTCATAGAATATTTTTTATAAATTGAACTAAATAATTATAGAAGCTCTTATTTTTGCATATTCTCAAATATTTTATATTATTATTATATAAATTATATATTGTGCTGAAAAATGTGGATAGTTTGAGAAAATAAGCCATTAATACTTTTAATAACAAATGTGTAAAATAATAAATCTGTAAACATATGGAGTATTTTTTACTTATGTAGAAATTTAAACCAAAGCATCATTTTATGTATTATACGTATCTAAAATTATACTATACATACATATTTAATTCAAGACACAATTCTTGATTTTTTTCGAATTCAACGATAATTTTCTTTTAACAGTTAATAAAATATTTTTATAGGAATATTTCTTGAAATAAGTGATAAAATTCTGGGGAATTAAACTAAAGACTATAAAAGAAAACAATATTTAAATGTTATTTCGCCAGTCATTTTCACAAAAATTAAGCTACCAAATATTTCAACATTTTAAAGTAGGAGAAAAAAATCAGAACTGTCAGTTTAAATCACCATTGAAACAAATGGATAAAAATTCTTTTTATTTCATAGTCCCATTTTTAATGAATTAAAAGTTTACATGTTTTTAAAACACGAGCTTAAATATAATAAAAGATATAAAACGTATATTAGATCACTAAATCGCAACATTTGGTGACAATTTTTTTGTTGTGAAAATAGTCTACGTTGTAACACATAAGTATCAAAAAACTTTAGATTGCTTTCCTTATAAAATTAAATATTTATGTTAGAAAATATAAAAGGAATCTGGATCACATGAAAGTAATTTTTTTACTAGAAGTATACTGATAAATTTTCGTGAAAAAAACAGTTAAAAATACTATTTGAATTTTCCGTTTTCACAATTATACGATGATTTTTTACGTGAGTTTAGATGGCGAATAATGTGTTATAAAGCTTTTCTCTCTTAAAATACATTTTTTCTCCTTTCCCTATACAGTATTGTATTAGTTTTTTAATTTCATGCAAGGAAATTCAAACTTTGTGAAAAAATCAAAACGGAAGCTTCTTTTTAATTCAATTAAATACACGGATTAGAAAATGCAACAATTTAAAGGAGGGAATATTTTAAAAAAATAATAACTTAACTTCTCCTTAGCAATGCATTTTGTTTACTGTGCTATTAGTGACAAACCATAGTTAAATCATTGATCTCAATTAAAATTACATATAATACTTACATATATAACTTACACATGTGTATATACATATATATAATCTCCTTATATTTTTAATTATATAATTAGTTGTAAAATTCCCAACAATTCCAAGGAAAACATAAATTAATTAGATAATTAAAAAAAGTAATTATGAAAAATAAAAATTTCAAAATAAATTAATATGTATCTCCTTCTAATACATGAAAATTTTATAGAAAGTGTTTCTTTAATCTTTACTTATTTAGGAAAAAAAGCATTTACGTGAAACACTTCGATGAAGGTTCCTTATTAAATAAAAACAAGTAAATATTAAAAGTAATTATCTGATAAGAGGGATAAATTAAAACGTATGATTAATTGGTTTAAAATAAAATATTCGAAAAGAAATTATCGGAGAAAGTTTCACCTAAATTAATTACATCTTAAGATAAATTGTGTGGAACAAAATTGTGATTAGTAAGGTAAAACCAGTTAAAGGTAAGAAAATGCGACTTTTAATTTACATAAATTAAAGAATAATTAACTAATTTCATTATTCATAACTAATTCAGCAAAGGGATTAACAAAAATATTGATTATTTGAGAAATCATTATACGTTAAATTAATTGTGTATGTACTTATTGTATATTATCAGTCAGTAATTAAAGCACAGTTTTTTGATTAGCATAATATTTGTAGTTAAGAGCAATAGAAAATGAAATTCTTTCAAGTTATGGATTTAATGATTAATATATACATATATATTTGCATATATACATATATATTTTTGAACAGCACGTTAATAATAATTCTTGATATTATTCCTGTGTTTGTACGTTTCATTGAAACGTATAAATTTATTAAGTTTTACATTTAATTACTGAATCCATTATAAATCAAAGTAAATTAATCACAAAACTTTGACATGCTGCTGTCTAATTTAAATAATTACTTTAATCAGATTTGTCTAATTATATAAAAATTATACTTTAATTGATATTAAAAATTTGTTCTATGAAAGACTGCATGATTAACCATTGCATAAAGATGTCAAAGAAAGATGTTTTGCAGTTAAGCTTATAAAAATTATGCAGTTATTTTTTTAAGTAAATCACATTAAAATTTGTATTTCAAATCTAAGTGTTATGATAATATGAATACTTGATTTGGTATTTTACTGTTCCATATTTCATTATATCATGGAACACTTTGTTAATAAAAACTAATACTTTAAACAATTTTGATAAATCTAATCTTAAATAAAGCTTGCCATTTACATTGGCGGGGCGGTATCTTTCATTATCTCTTTTATATATGTTTAAAAAAACATTTATAGAGTTTGCAAGATTTGTAAAAAAACTCAGAAAATACAGACGTTTTTGTGTTCCCTTCTCTTATTTAATGGATAAAATTTGTGATTCTTAGCATTGATGGTGTATTGTTGCTTGAAAACTATGTGAACTCGGAATTTTTTAAACGCGATAGAACGAAAGCCAATGGCTTCGAAATTAATTCAAATATAACTCGCAATTTGGGAAAAATAAATGCAGCTTCATGTTCTAGGATAGTTCAGTATCAATTTTTATTCATAAATCATGTAGGAATTAAATTTATTATAATAAATAACCAGTATTTTTGTTTACAGAAAAAAGTAATTATTTTGTTTATTTCATGGAAAAAATTACATTAGGAAATAAAGTAATTTTCATCATTATTTTTAAAAAAAAATTCACTGATGTTTCTGATACATGAATACAAATATTTTTTTTTTAAATTAGATATTCAATTAAAATATTTTTATGTATTTCAAGTAATTTGTATCTATCATACAGATGGCAGACGTAAAACGGGCATGTCGTAATATGAAATATTATGTGTGTTTTTGCAATAATTTTATACATGCATATTACGCAAGTTTTGCCAACAAAATGTCTGTGTGGGGTCCATATACTTTCAGCCGACAATGAATAGTGAATTCGATTTAGGAATCGTGGTGGATTTTTATTCAAACTTTTCGGAAAAGAAGTTTTACTCATGTTATTTTCAGCAAGACGATGCAACATACCACAGATCAGATCATGACAGTCCCGTGTGCATGAGGCTACGTGCACCCGAGAGGACGGTAAGCAAAGGCTCGTGGTCTCCTCGTTCGCTTGCTCTCTCTACCTGTGACTTTTACTTGTAAGGACTGTTAAGGAGAAGAGTGCATGGAACAAATATGCACGCAATTGAAGAACTCAATGAAAATTCAGGATCCTGGGTGTCATCCAAAGCTTCAGCACGCAAGAACTGGCTGGAGTATGCATCAATCTCCTCAAGAGCGCCCACGCGTGTGGTGAAGTGGATGAGGAGCACTTTCATAAACAACAGTAAGGAAGGGAGTAATCATATCTAATAGATTTTATTTTACGCATTGACTTTATTAGCCGGTTTTACGCACCAAACCCTGTACATAAAGCGATTCTCTTTTCAAATATTGCAATGCTATTCAATTATTTTTAATCAACAAATTGAGAGTATGAAGAAAATTGAGTTTTTTAAATGCATTAATGTTAAATGACACTTAAATGCACATATTTTCAACATAATGGAAAATTTGCTCTTTCCTTTTTATAAGTTTGTTATATAAATGTTTTTATTCAATTATTGCAAATTTATGCATCTAACTGCAAAAGAGGCAAAATCTATACTTCTCCAGGTGAGAACCGAACCCACGACCTCGGCATACGTTGCCAAATACTGTCTCATAAGTGCCACGCGCTAACCAATAGCACCACTAGAGACTAAGCAGCCGGCGATTTTATATGTAAATAATACTTTCAAGTAAATGTATATAAAGAATGCCCCCTCGTAATAAACAGAAAGAGAAGGTATAAGGAAGATTTGATGAAAAGGAGAATAACGCTTTATGAAAAAATAACTTCCAAATCTAGATATTATGATTTTTTTCAAATATATTGTTAACAAATTTGATTTGGTCCAAGAATGCTTAATTATGCACTAAGAAACAAATGTGACAGTTACTTGTTGTGCCGTTGCATCAGTATAACTATTTAAATGAGTGCATTCAAATTGTTGTAATTTTACGAAAATAGTAATTTAGGTTTTACATGCTAAGTTAAAAATACTAATAAATACCTACAGTCATTGTAAATATTTCTTGTTGAACTTCTAGAGCTTCTTCTCGCTTCTACACATCAAAAGAAGTGCCTTACTCTTTTAATAAAGCTTTTTGGGAATATTCTTTTTAAATGTATCGATGTCTTCGACTATTAATTTAGAATGGTTCTGGTAAACATATGTTTTGTCTTCAAAGCTCTTATGAAGTTTCTTCCTTTTGTAGTCTCTTGCTAGTAATCCATGTAATGAATCACTTTGTGTTAGATAAACATTAGTTTTAGTAAAGTTGGTTTTTTCATTGGATACATTTTTAACACATGAAAACTAGTGAAATGATTTTACTTTCTGTAGGAAAAAAGTTCAAAAATCAAGGGAAGTCTATCTTTTATCACAATCAAAAGAAATATCATCCAAATCATCATAGTTTTTCTTGTGTATTATCGACATCACTATATAATACTCATGTATCAATATATTGCAACGCGAGCAACAGCTTCAATATGCCATTATAATAAATTAGTCAATATACATTATGTGTGAAATATAACAGTATGCGTAAAGGATAAAATCGTATGATTTAGTAGTTTATACAGCCATTTCTAAACTCATAATACGTAACATATTTGTTCCTTATAATTATTCAAATAAACAGTATTTCAATTTAATTCATCCAGTGTTTGCAAAACTGGAATCAAACAGAACAAGTGGATTAGCTTTAAAACTTATAAAATGATGAAACGCGAAAATAGAGAAAAAAACACCTTAACAAATAGGAATTTTTTTACAATGAAAATTACACTATTAAATACCCGTACGTCCTTATTTATCATTATCAAAGAGATGTTAAATATGTAAACCTCAAAAACTGAAAAATATGACTATGAAGAATTCTCATGGTATAAAGTATCAAGTATATCTGACAAATTTCTTCTTCTCTAGTGAAATGAAAAAAAAATTAACAATACGAATGAATTTTCCTTGCACTTAATTGTAAAATATAAGATCAAACACTAGCCATGTGTCATACATTTTGAATGTAGGCTATGCCTTGGCCTACACCATAGCTTATGAATTCAGTGAAACTTGACAAATACGCCACCTGTTATATCATAATGAGGTAAACATTGAAATTCATTTATGTTAACATTCCAATTTCATATAGAATATAAATATAAAACTTATATTAGAGGAGATAAATCTATAAATCTAAAATAGAGGAGATATTTCCACATAACATTTTTTAATGATTAGTAATGAATTAGCAGAACAGAAAATAAGTATAGATCCGACAATTGTTGTTTGTTGTTGCTACAGCGACATACATCAGTTGGGCTCTACAAGTTTGGTGGAAGCAGCTGGAAGGAAACCTCCGTAATTTAAAAACGCGAACCAAGCAGGAGAACCCTATATTTGATCCGCCTCTTCAAGAGCTATCATTTGTCTTGGAGAACTTTCAGACTAAGACAGAATTAACGTACCCCAGTTGACTTTGGTGAACACAATGGATTTTCGGCTGGTTTGAGATTCGAAAGTATTACTTTCCGATAATGAGAGTGAAAGTCAAACCAAGCAGGTCATCATGATCATACTTATTGTTTGCTCAAAACAGTTTTTATATATTCCTAACCTCCTGGAATCTATTATAAGACACCAACTGTACGATACTAGACTATAAATCATGATATGCAGAAAGCAAGTTCAAATATCTTAACAAAATTTATTATTTAATTAAACTGCTTAAAAGCGCATCAATTTATAATAAAGGGAATGAAACTGAACTAACAGGTTGGAAAACCGATAGCCTTAAAAAAAGCAGTGATGGAAAAATAAAATCTCTTACCAAAGCTTGCCCTGACATTTCACTACTTTCAGAAATATAGTCAATAAAATATTGCGTGAATTTCAGAAACTTCACTGAGAGATTGCATCATAAGATATAAATGACTGTGAAGATCAAGTCAAATACAGTTATTTATTCTTGCGGAATTCATGCAAATATTGCATATGCATCAATACCCTGATAATCTTTGGTCAGAAAGCTCAATCGCTCCCTGGTGTTCCTGCAGAGATTGAAATGCCTTCCAAGCGTATTCTGAAAAATCAATGAAATAACGTTTGCACTCAAGAATCATATACAAAAAGTTTTTTCTGAAATTTCTATGATAAGTAAATAATTTATTAAAATGCATTAAGTCACAAGCAAATTATATTTTAATAAAGGTTCAACGTTCCAATGTGAAAAAGTTTTCACGATTATTTTGAAAAAAAAATACATTTTAATTTTATATGTTATTTATAAGTTCACTGTAATCTTTAACGTGATTTAAAAGTAGACTGCAAAAATAAATATTGTTATATGACTTCTCTCACTGTAGCTTTAGTCTTTACTGATATTGACTAATTATAGAGATTGTGATATTGGTGTTCGTTCGCAAGGAAATGTTTTTACAATATAACAACATATATATAACAAGATCTTTAAAAAATTTAAACTCATGCAACTGGAAACAAAGAATAAGAGCATGAACAAATGTGATAAAGAGTAGCAAATAAGCACATAAAAACTATTGTGCGAAAAATAAAATAGTGCAGTCATTTCTGTCAACAAATACATTCTGCAGGTTAAGAACACATCCAAATTTTATTAGGATTAAGAAGATGAAAAGTATACTAAAGAAACTATTCGCATCTTTTCTCCTATGTAAACAGCAATTGTTCGCGTTAAAACAACCTCTAGGGTAAAACTTCCTTGTTTTCTTCCATTTTGCATTCTTTGAAAATTTAGTAGAATGGGCTTTTTATATGTTCAAACATTTGTGTTTTGGGAATATTGGTGTTTTCTTGAAAGATTGCAGTGTGTAAATTATCTCTCGATAAGGTGGTGTTGAAATATTTTATTTTATAAATTATTCCTTAGTTTTTCGAAGATATTTAGCTGCATAAAAATTGATCTTACATATTAATTGCTTATCAATCAAAACTTTAAACCAAATATATTTCTGAAAATGATTACATTGAAAATAAAAATACTGGGGAATATATTCCTAAAAATATTAAAACTTTCATAAAATGTCATTGAATTGATTAAAATTAGTTTAAATTGGATACAAAATTTTAAATGAAAATATTGCAATTTTTAAAAAGCATACACACAATTACAGACAATTATTATATATCTTAAACTGCAGGCAAATTTAAACACTTTAGTTAAATCACTTTGTGTGTGGAATGATATGCATGAATCAGAAACTGTTCTTCAAGGTTGCATAAATAAACACCAGTACATATTTAAAAATAGAAATATAGATTTGTCTAACACGGTAGTCTCAACCAAACTAATGTCACCCAAGATATCAAAATTGATTCGACAAATGTTAATTTGAATGAAAAGTGAATGCCTAAGTTCTGATGAATACTTCTTTCAATCCTGAAAGGCAGAATTAAATACTTTCGGGCTGTTCTGTAATATTACATATTCTGAAAGTTATCACTTTTGGCAACTGATATGAACATTTAGTAAAGAAGAATGTAATTGCGATTTTTTTCATAAAATCTCGTAAGCTTTGAATAAAACTTACAACATTTTGTTAAGTACTAGTAACTAACTAACATTGAAAATGCAATACCAAGAAGTTGCCAGAAAGTGACAAAACTTGGCAAACAGAAAGAGTGACCGGAACGAACAGTAAGTGATCTGTCTTTCGACATGTCATGATACAGAGCGAGATCCGGGTAAAATTAGCTTTAAGGTTGTAAGATCACCGTGGATGGTGATACACAACGCAACACTTCTAGGCACAGAGTCAATGAGAATACGAATGACATCCTGAGGAATGACATTCCATGGCTTTTCAACAATTTGCCAAAAAGCTTCTTTTGAATGGGACAGTGGCAGGGTCTGCAAATGGTGTTTAATCATATCCCAAGCATGTTGGATATGGTGTGAGATCTGGCAAGCATGGTGCCCAGGAAAGCAGCTTTACATATTAGACTGCATGTTAGATGATGTTATGTCCGTTCAGGCGTTATCTTACTGATAAAGGGTATTGGGCAACTCCTAAATGTAGAGGAATATCTTCGACCCCAGCACATCATCTACGAAATGCTGGGCTGTCATAATGTAGTGTATGTGAACTAGAGGTGACATGGAATCGCACGCAATGGCACCCCAAACCATGATGCCGCATTATCACGTGGTGCGGCGTTCAACAATTGATGCAGAATTAGATCTCTATAAACATCAATGCCACTCACATACGCACTGATTATCACTGAAGAAGCAGAAGAGTTATTCATCTGAGAAGACGATCCTGTAACCCTCCGTCATCCACATTGCTCTGATTCGGCATTATTCCAGATGTTGTCGTCTATGCTGTGAGGTCAATGGTAGTCTTCATAACAGATGCCATAAGTGCAAGCCACGAGAAACCAATGGATGGCATATGGTTCTGATTGATAGAGGAACATCCCAGGTGTCTTTTACATGCTTCAGAATCTCGGTAGACGTGTTGTGCGGGACCACCAACATACCTCGTACGGATGCATCAATCCATGCTGGCTGATGTCTGACTGCACCAACACCCCTCAAACGTTCCACAGTTCCTGGTTCCATGCATCTTTGCCACATGTGGTGAACGGTGGACAGACCAGGTTTCTGTCAGATGCAATTTGCCGTAATGATCTATCCACATCAACGCCACTCACATAATCAACGATGGCCTGGCATTCTTTATAATTTCAGGTATCCTTTGCCACACACAAGAACCATATTTCAACGATTATTTTCCAAGTAGCAATAAGGTCGAGAATATTTCCTACTCTGCCAGTTCATGAGCTTATATCGTATCCTACGTGTGCTAGAGAGCTGCGCATTTCACATTATTTTTGTAACTCGATGAGGTGCATCTACCCTGAAATTTTCTTAATTTTCTGGCTATTCCTTCTTGTTGTTGCCTTTTCAATGTAGAGCAGTGTGTCATGTATGATTCGAATTAACATTATTTGTTAAATACTTGTAACCAAATCACAAAAAAAGTATTTGATTAATACATGCATAATGTTAAAGCATTATAGTTTAAAACTATTTGCGTTTTTCATTTGGAAATATTACTTGAAACAACTATTAAGGATTCGGCTTCAAAGAATATGATGTTACTGTACCATTTTATGAATATTAGTTAATCTATCTAAAAAAACTTCTTAATATGTAATTATCAGTAACATAATTTTAGAATAATTATAGAGCTAAATTACTTGAAGTCATAAAAGTTAATCATCTAGTTTTTCAAATGCTTAATGGAATTTTCATTGACTATTTGAAAAGCAAGAATTGATTAGAGCCATGTTTAAAAATAAGCAAAATATCAAGGATTTTTCAGTGTGAAATTATAAGAATACATAGTATTTAAAGTTTCAAGAATATAGAAACAAATGTGTATATGTATATATTTATTTTTTTAAAAAAATGCACTGTTTTTCCAAAATTAATGTTTTACTACTTGCAATAAGCGAAATTTGGATTTTAAGCATATATAAGCAAGCATTTTACAAATAATACAAATTAAATATAATATAATTTATTAGGGTTAAATTTGAGAAATTATTTTTTTCGAAATTAATTTATTTCCATATTAATTTTCTAGTCTGGTTACAGAATACCAGAATAAAATGTTTTATTAAAATTTTCAAAATTTCAATAATTATGCTGTTGTTGTCGTTACTTATGACAGTTGGAAAAGCCAATTTCGTTATGCATTGGCTAAGCGAATTTTAGTCAATAGGGAGAGTCTTTTGTTTAATCAGAGTATTACGAAGGTGAAAGTTCAAATTTGCTCTTCAAATTCTCCGATAGATGGCACCACCAGAGGTTCCACTCCCTCAATTTTGACATTGATCTGAAGGGAGAGGAAATTTTTTCAGACCATTGTACCTATGGTAATTGCTTAATAATCAACAACAGGACTTTCGATTCCACAGATTTAACAAGCACGTATATCACATGTATTTGGTGGGTCTTTGGCGGCACTAGGGAATCGAACCCAACCATTCCGGAAGGAAGGCAATAATTATAATACTATACAAAAAGATAAATGATCTATTTTTTTAAAAAAAATCTCTTTAAGATTATGCTTTAAGCTCTCAAATTTGAATAAATCATGAAATAAGCGGCAATGTGCTCCAAGCAAAAAAGAGTAATGAAATTTAATTTTATACTCAAATCCACCTACTCTAAATGTTACTATAAAAGGCGAAAAATTTATTTCTTTTTCTACATATTTTACATTTCAATGTGCAATGCATAGGAAAGGAATTTTTTGAAATGTTCGAAATGTAGTATTGGCAAACACTGAGCAGAGACTCAATATTCGTCAGTTTATAAAAATATTTGATGTTGTTTAAATCTTACGCAATTCCTGATAATTTTAAAGTGATAGACATCAATTACTTCGTAAGCAGTGAAATGTTTGATTTTCATAGCAGATATATTTTCGAAAAGTGTTTACTGGTAAAAGTATGCAAATTACCCAAGCATGTTTACTTGTCATAAAAAATCTCATTTAAAAGATTTAAATTAATGACTAACGTAAAAGTGATTGCTAAAAAGAATACAGTAAGATGAACGTTTAAATTAATATTAACTATTGTGCAGTATATATTTTATAAAACTTGATGCTAATTCTGCATTATTAATATAAATTATGAAGAAAATCTTATAAACCCCATTGTTGTCTAATGAAAGGGACATATTTTGTATGTCATGACAGAAGTTATGTGCCTTGAATCAATATAAAATTTAAATATTTTCTATCCGATTACACACACAAACCACTTGCTTGTTTTTAATTAATTTTTGTGGAAAGCAATATAATGTATTAAATTATAAAACGTTTTGATAACAATTCGTTATAAAAGCATCTATTATGTAAGTACCCTTCTTTCATTTTGATCATAAATACTAAATTAAAGAAATTTTACTTCCGTAATTTTCAATGGAAGTAAAAAACTACTCCTACATTATAGAATTCTAAATTATTTATTTATAGATGAATTTGTGTGAAGTAATTAAATGGCTGGATATGTCTGATTTTCCCTCTTTGGCCAGCCGGCTATTGCCTAACTTATGTTCATTATTTAACTGAAACAGTTTCAGAGGTGTAAAATTAAGAAATAAAGAGAACTTAACGTGGAAATAGCAAAAATAAATAAATAAATAATTAAAAAAAATGAAAAAATAAATTATAAATTTTTTTTTCATAAAAATATTCAGATGAGTAATTAATGAAATGTCTGGAAAAACGAATTTGTATTTTTATTGAAAATATTTAGTAAGTTACAATTAATTTAAGATCAAAGAATGCTGCAAAAGATTGAAAAAAGTGAAAAAGAGTAATCAATTAAGCGAAAAGAGCATTGAAAACGAATACAATTAATTAATTTCTTGAATTTAAAAACACTAAAATAATTTATTTCACATATTGAAACAAATAATTATTTTTTTTTAAAATTTATAACTTCTGATAAAAATATTTGTGTTATCCTCCATCGTACTGTGCAATGAATGATGAAAGATGAAGATCAAAGAGTAAATCATTTTAATTTCATTTCATTCAGCTCAAATGCTTAGAGATATATTTTTGTGTAGTTATTTCTTTTAAAATTTCTATAATTAATTAAAAAGAAATTGATGTACTGATTTTAGAAAATTAATCTTTTAATGAATTTAACATCAAATATAAAATCTTGAAACTCGGTACTCAGAGAAATTTTGATGTATGTTCTAACTGCGTTAAATGTCACTATAAAATTATAATTATTAATAAAATAACAGAATATTTCGCTAAAAGTCTATGCATTCATAAGGTATTTGACGATAAAACCCATTAAATAGTAACTTAGTGTCACTGAATTGATGAAAACTTTCTAAGTAGCTAACATAAAGTATTTATTTCTAAAATATTATTATTCTAAACTGACGCATTTAGGTTAAAAATTGTATGGAAATAAAATTTTGAACATAAAATTCATTTCCAAATTTCAAATACAAATTACGAAATTCCAAAATCATTTGTCCCATAGAAGAAAAGTGATTCAATTTGCAACAAAGTATTTCAGATACATAATGTTTATTTAATAATAATTCAGTTTCTTTATAGGGATGATTAAATCAGTTCATTGGTATTCAGTTTCCAGGAATATAACTATATTAATATAAATCACACATTATAAATGTAATGAAATAATCAGAATTTGGGATATTATCCTTCACATACATTTCTCGTATTAATATTTGTAAGACGTTAACGTCTTATAATGTAAACATTTTTGAGTATGGTCTTGTTTATATGAACTTTGATGTGCTAAGCGTAATTTATGTTAACAATAGCAAGTTTTAAGTGAATACTCTGAATGTCAGTATAAGGCTTTGAAGAATACTGAATATCAGTGTAGCTTATAATTATTATAAAGAAATTTTTTGCATAGTATTATAATGACAGATATTTAAAGATAATATATAGAGAAAATATTTTTAAATTATTTTTTATGTATAAATTGTGTTGTTTTAAGCATTGGTCATAAATATATGGTGAAATTTGTTTGCTTAGTTCAAATTGTGAAATTAGTTTATAATACGTTTATAATAATGATCAGCTATTAAATTAAATTAAACGTTAATCGAAGGAAAAATAATGGTTTGAGTAAAATGAATATAATGATAGTGCTATTATGGTATTGCGATGACTTTGCCATGAGAAAAGTTATTGATGCATAAAGGTAAGTAACTAATATTGGTGAAAACCTGTAGAGATAATCTTTAATCTAAAAGGAACCAAGCAATCATAAAGTGATTGCAGAGAAAAAAATTTAAGATAATATTTTTATAAAGAATATGTAATTTTATTAAAATTTTTTATATTTTATAGCTATTATAAGTTTAAAAATAAATTCTACAAAATATTACAAACTCAATCTATAAACAGAATTTATAATTAATCTAAGCTTGAATAAAATGAAACTTGGAAACATTGTATTTCATCTAGGATAGAATCGGTAAAAATCCACGGGGTATAATATAAAAGCATTTTAAGAACTAAAAATGTGTACGAATTTATTGTGGTACAATTAGATTTTTTCATTAATTATGTATATATAAATTATTATTCTGTTTTTAAACGAAGTTTTACTTGTATTACAATGTTGGTCACAAACTAACTTAAAATCATAACTATGTTGCATTTCACATTTATGATAACAATGTTTATAATAATCTAAAACCCACACATTTCCATAAATTATTCAAGAATCACATGGAGATGAACGTGGAAGAAATAAATATCACTTGTAGAGATAACATATTCATGTTCAAGCATTATAAGTAAATTAAGAAATTCACGCATTGACGCCCAGCGTACGTCACAGTGATGAAAGCATAAGAGACTGTTATTAAGCGACTTGTGACAAAGAAAGAAATATGTTCACCGATTCATACGGCCCTTAGCACAACAACCACGTAATAATGACGCAGAGAATACACGTGGACAATATTATGAGGTAGAATTATCGGCCATCTGGAATGCAGTAGTTAACAGATGCCAAAGAACTCGGTATCGCCTACAGTTTCATGTCTAGATTGCGGCAACGATTCCAAGATGATGGAAATGTCTCTAGACTGTACTGTACAGGTCGATCTGAATAATATTGCTGAATGACAACAAGTATTTGGCAGTAACCGCCTAAAGAAAATGACGGAGCACAGTAAAGGATGTGTCTTGTCAATTATCGTCAGCTATGAGTTCGACCGTTTCAAGTCAAGCCCTGTGCAGACGTTTTGGATGATATGGTGTATACGATTGCAGTTTTGTCAGTTGTGTTCTATTAATGGCAACTCACTGTTAATCTCCAAATAAGGAACATGCAATGTGGACACTGTCACTGTGGGCTAATGTTATATTACGAGGATTAGTTTAGAGCCTGATTCATGTTGGATATTCAAATGAAGAACGCCAAATTTACAGTACCATCAAGATAACATCATTAAATTTCAACGTTACAATCCTGCTTGAATGCTCATTCGAAGAAGCACTATACTGGGCTCCAGAACAGATCTGATATGCCTGGAATCATAACAAGCCAAAATGTATCAGGATATAATTCTGGTAAAACATGTTCGTTTGCTTAGGAGTGCCATGGATGATAAATTTGTGTTGATTAAAGACATCTGTTCTCATAGTTCCTAAATGATTGCATTCAATAGCGGAATCTGTATTAAATGCCAGCATTCTTACCTTACTTGAATTTGACAGAGCAGGTGAGGGACGTGATTTGGCGACAAATCACAAGCCGACCTCTTACACCTGTTCCGGACCTTTGGAGAACAGTACTTGCCAAGTAAAGGTCTCTGTCCCAAGTGCAGCTCAATAATATGATCCTTAGCTTATCTCGGCTTTGTATTTCCTCGTATCATTTCTCATATGATGTATACAATTACCATACCAATAATGTTTTGTTCAGTCGTGGTTGTGGCGACATGTGATGTAAGTGCTCAGGGAGCTATAATGGTGGTTTGTGTATTTCTGGTATCATGCGTACACCATTTCTTTTGCTCTTTCTTATTTGTTTAATACATATGCGTTATGAGTAAATCACGCTTCTTTTGTTTTTCTGCAACTTCAAATGAACATTAGTTACTTTCAGTTGAATTCCTGAACCTTAGTTTAAACGAAATAAAATTCTGTTACAGACTTTTCTCGCTTCACTAAAAAATTGCATGTCAATATAATTTTCTTAAAATTTTAATATATATCTCAATACTCGAAGAACAGAAAAATATTAACTGCATCAAATCTCCCCTCCTTTTGTACTTTCTCACATAATTCTTTCTAAAGATACCGATATTTGTTTTTGACTGGTGGAAGAGTGTTGCCTTAGCTTTATTCAATGATTACATTTTTACGTTTTCAACTGTAGA
The DNA here is from genome assembly GCA_037975125.1 of Latrodectus hesperus. Classification (NCBI taxonomy): domain Eukaryota; kingdom Metazoa; phylum Arthropoda; class Arachnida; order Araneae; family Theridiidae; genus Latrodectus; species Latrodectus hesperus. The sequence continues at coordinate 24,446 of JAJQOW010001135.1, forward strand.
ATTGTAGCAAATGCATTGGAACTCATATGAAAAGAATCCCCATTATAAGATTTAATAACTTTATAACTTAAGAAAGTTTTCAAGAATTATATTTTTCATTCAATTTGTTTTTATCTAAGATATTGTATATCGCGAAACTTTATTTCGCGATTCAAAACTTCACTTTGAGAAATTCTTAGATAAATTATTTTGTAATGTCTTACTTTGATAAACTGGTGGTCAAAACTTGAGCAACAATTAAGGAATCACTGAAGTATACAGTCATGAAATTACAGAAAAGAAGTTCATACGATCATAACAATTAAGAAGTAATTCAGAAGAAAGTACATGCTTATGGAATTTTCATAAACGAAATGTCACATGCGATGTGAGCTTGAACGAAACGATGCCGTTAGAGCTCACAGTCACAGCTGAATACTGTAATAAGAAAAGAAAAGATGACATAATAAAAGAAATTCTCTGTGAATGTAAGTGAGTTCGTTCGTGAAACATGGCTAACAGGAATCACCTGGACGTCCTTACACATGGAAGATTAATTGGAAAGTTGTTGGACTGGCATAGTGAGAAAAGTGCAGCTAAAGAGTTCGGAATCAACAAAAGTGTTGATTCTAAAACATAAGTACAATTGTTAGAAATGTTAGTGGTGACCGCCCTAGGAAAACTATTTCAGTGAGTGGGTGATAAATTACTCTGCTGTGAAAAAATCATGAACCTAGCTAGTAAACACCATTGCTCAGTTATTGCACACAGGGCGATAAATTACTATGTCCAGATGCTTTCCAGAAGTTGGCCTATTCATTCATCGTTCTGATTGCTTTGAAAATTGATTATTGGCAACATTGCTTATAAGGGCGTAAAGAGCTTTAAAATGGTGTTTCCGGTTATAGACGAGAGTTGTCTTAGTGCAACAAGCAACTTTCCATTCCAACTAATTTGGAGAGTGAGCGGAGAATGGTTGCATTCCAATGACATCAAGGGGGGTACCATTATGGTGGTCCTAGTGCTGTCGTCTTCGGAGACATTATGCTTAACAGTTGGATTGGGCTCCAAGTTTTCGAAAATTGCTTTTTTACTGTAGATCACTGGTGTAAAGAGGGTATCCTTCACCATGCGCGTCTATTCTGAGTTGCCAATGAAACGCACTTCTTTTTTTATGAAACTTAGTACAATGTACGGCAAACCGGTTTAATAGCTTTTATTAGTTACTGTAAAAAAAGGCATCACTCGAATGGGTTGACCAGAGTAATTGCAAAATTAATATCTCAAGAACAGATGTGGGGCGCTTTAGGGGACTCCTTGGGGCATGATCATATCTTTCGTTGAACACTCAACAAATGAAATAGATGATGATTGAAGAATGGTCACTCTTACGTCAAGAACACTTGGATAATCTTTTGATAAATTTAGAAAGATGGTGCAAATAAACCATTGGGTAAAAGGAAAGGTACATCCGAGTTTAAGGAACATTTACTTGTTGTTCTTCTTCTTGGACAAAACAACCATAAGTAATGAGGCTCTGAATCAATGAAATCCTTTTTTGTTTTATTTCAAACTGTATGTATTGTATTTCTTTCCGTGCAACAATGATCCCTTCATTGTGTTAGTGCAAAATGCTGTCTGTCATTTCTAAATTTCATTAAGAGTTATGGCAAATGTTATACCTATAGCTTAATTTCAGTATACCAGTGTATGATAAACTGCAGAACGTGATGTAGAACATTGTCTGAAATGATTTTGATAATTAATTTTTTTCTGAATTTTCCATTTCGTTATTTCTTTTACGAAGGATACTTAAATGCAAGTTCTGTTTCTGTTTTCATTTCTTTATCACGATCATGCATTGAAGCTCGAAGCATGATATCGATCCTTATATCAGGTTGTTGGTCTTTGGATAACTTTAAATAAAAGCCTATATTTATTGCACAAAATATTGAATGCAATATTTCTAATAAAATTTCAATCAAAATTAAATCGGATTTGAACTTATTTACATGCGCTGAAATTTCTCATTCTTTACGCATTCACACTTTAAAATTTCCTTAAAATTAATGTTTAGTTCCGTTCATTTACTTTTAGTCGAAATATTGTTTTTATTGCATTCAACGAATGCGTTTCCTTCCTTCGCAATGCGCACCTATTGAAAAAAATTTGGGCTTAAATAAAAGCCTTGTTTTCGTATAATCAATACATACGTCCTCATTTTATGATACAAAACACCATTTTTAGAAAAAATTAATTGCATGGTTTAGAAGTGCAATTTTATGTATTAAGCTATAGAAATTCATGTTTTAAACTGGCAATTTGAGTCAGAATTAATTATTTAGTTACATACATACAAACATGTATATATGTAACTAAATAATCCCAACGGGCTATATGTAACTAAATAATCCCAAATATGACGGAGGGTCCGGTTCTATGTCTGTCAGATCTTACACCGTTGGATTTTTCCTATGAGGCCATCGCAAGGAACTGATGAATTGAGACGTAGTGCCAACACCAATGGACTTAGTTACTCGTCTGCACGCTGCTTATACTTCGGTGGGGCCCACGATGCTGCAACTTATGATGACAGCCATTCCACTGCGTGCTCAAGCCTGCCTCGACACTCACGGTGGACACTTTGAACATCTGCTATATGCTTTAAATTGTGCATATACTGCTGTTGATATGTCCTATAAAGTGTGTTTTCTTGCACCGGAAGTGACGTCGTACTTTGTTTTTCGTATTTTTCTCGTAAACTATGGATCGTACAGGAACGCTTCGTTAGGCAGTTTTTATGTACTTTTAACGAGGAATCTAGCTGTGTAGAGTTTATGCTGTCGTTTTGGGACACCCTGTAACCCTGTATATATATATATATATATATATATATATATATATATATATATATATATATATATATATATATATATATATATATATATATATATATATATATATATATATATATATATATATATATATATATATATTACTTATTAATCAAATGTCTATGTCAAATGTGTATTAATATTTATAAAATATTTTGATTTGCTGCACAAATTTTATTAATATTTTATCATCCTTGCTCAGTAAATATAATCGTATTCTAAGTTGATATTTTTTTATATAAGATCTATTTTATTGAATTATTTTATACCAATAAAGATAAATAATGAAATATTTAAACATAGAAAATATAATTATAATTTTCACGGATTAAATTGAAAAAAATTTTTGAATGTTCATTTTTGAGTTACATTTTTTGAAAATATTAAAATTTTTTCCTTTACACTCCTTTATTAATTTACTAAAAAGCAATTTTCATTCAACTAGTTATAGATAACTTTTCTTCATTCTAATATTTTGGTTTTTATGCTTGTTTACTTTTGTGAGTATCTAATTTTTGTGATTGTTGCACTGTTTCTAGGGAGGAATACTTTAAAAAAATTTAATTTCAAAGGCGATATTTTTTGCTAAGACTGAAAATTGCTTTTTTCTATCACATTATTTAAATTAGGGAGAAAAATTATAAATTGAGGGTTTTATGAAGTATTGTTGTTGAATAACTTTTACATAAAAATTAGCAATTTTTTCAGCGACTCTTTCGCAACTTATTCAAAGAAATTAAGAATATCGTTACAACTAAAGTAATTTACTTTTGTTGTAATGTTTACCTAACAATTAAATAATTGCACTTTCATAAAGCTTCAAGCTTATGATTTAAGTTATTTAATTTATATTTATTTGTTATTGATGAGACTGATGGATTCTATTTTTAAACATCTAAAATCCATTTTAGATAAAAATAATTTTTTAAATTGTTCAAAATATTATTTCTATAATATAATATAAGAAATCATTTCAAAATTTAAGAAGTTATTTTTTTTTAGAATTTGTTATAAATCTATTACATCCTATTTTAAAAATACTTTTAAAATTTCTTATCTTGATAAATTGACATGATAAGAGGTACTGATATGAAGAGGAATTACCTAACTCACATTAAAGTGGAATTTGATAACGATAGGGAAATAAAATGACTTTAGTGAGCTTCTTGAGTATCAGATTTTAATAATGAGCGTATGACATCTTTATTCATTATTCTATGCATCGATTATTTAAAAGTGCTTACAAAAATGCACCAAGAAAGAAAATGTTAAATAAAAAGGAATTAAACTATATTTTCATTCCTTTTTACAAATCTTTTATCTCAATTGAATCAAAGAAACAAGGTCTAATGAAGAAATATTCATTGAATTTGAAACAGTAATAACATCTCTTTGTTTGACTTGAAAATTAACAGAATTAACTTTTCTTGAAGTAAAAGTTTTACAACAGAAGACTGGAACAAAGAATTTCGACATCTTTGGTTACTTAATATTTTTTTGCTTTTAGGAATAGATTTGCTCGAAATTAGTCCATTCTACATTTTCTTCATTTAATCTGGATTAAGTGGAGTAACTAAAGAAAATGGAAGGGTTTTGATATTTATTCTCGAAATCTGTGAAAAAAAAATTATTAAGTTATTTTGAATGCATTACATAACATGCAGAAAATTTTCTTATACGATAAAAAATTCCATCTAATTATTAATTAAACATATGTTTTATTAATTATCCGTCTTCTTATTGTCACATAAAAATAATGTTAATTACTTGCGTGTTACAATAACAGGGTGAATAACTGATTTTATATGTCATTTAAGTTCAACCTTTAATATTTTCCCTACTTTTACAGTTATAGTTTGACATTATGAAGAAAAAACCTACATGCTTTATTTCTGACAAAATACAATTGTTATTTCAATTATCTTAAATGTAGCTCAAAATTATGGAAGGAAACTGTGAGTTCGGTGTAAAGTAAACGCAGAGTCTAACATACTTTTGAGGAAGTTGAAATATAAGAGGTTTAGAAGAAAATAGTGACATTTGCAATGTCAGGAATAATCATTTCGTCTACGATGTAATAATCTAGTTCTTTTGATGAGGAGTGCAGATCAACCTGTGACATTTCTTGTGCCTGAGTGGAATAAAATTAATTAAAATCTGCTGAATGCCCTGTAGTACTGAATCTTATCAGCATGAATCTAGAACTTAGAAAGAAAGTCTCTTAGAGGCATGTCAGAAGTAATCTGTTCTGGAAGAAGCAATAGAGATGTCTGAAACTGTTGTTTTAAATTTTAGTTTTGAGGTAGGGAATCATGGAATATTCTTTGAAGATTTCGGCATGATACATACAAATACATCCATTCATACATTACCAACAATAGCCTTTTAGTAATTTTAATAACTTTAATAAATAATACCTTTAACAAAAGTTAGCTTTAAATCAGTTGTCTCATGAACTTATCTCCGTACCTATAACACATTCAACTTTGAAGGCAACTGAAACTTTACATAACTGACTTGAGGATGTAAATTTATAAGTTTGATGGCTTACAATTTGCATTTCAATGACTGGAAGACCACAATGCAGCAGGCAGAACTTGTACGCAGCACCATTTCAAATAAAATAGAAGTAATTGCAGTAAAATGTTCATCAAAGATGAAACGTGCTTCATTTTTTAACTGGCCAGAAATATTTTCACCTGAAGAGAGCATGGTATTTTGAAAAATCTTGTATTTGTGTCTGAAAGTAATCAATACTTACGAGGGATGGCCTGGGCTGGTTTTTCTATAAATATCAACATTAACCAAAGTATTTATTGGAAATGATGTATTAACAGTCCCGTGATATAATTATAAGTTCCAATAACTTATTAGGGTCCTTTATACTGAAGCAATCGATGCTGAATTATCTGGCATGGCTGATCAGATCTCACCCCATGGGACAGCTAGTAAACTGTTTCTTTTTTCAACGGAAGGATCTTTCAAATGGTTTTTTTCAATAACGGTGGGCACTTGGGTGACTAACCCTTCGCCACAACAAGGCCGGAAACTGCTACTCATTTGTCGTTACCCAGCGGGCACCTGTGAACCAAGTCACGGAGGCGAGTAGCATTACCCGCGTCATACCACCACAGACCCGTTTATAGGGCTGGCCAAAATCATACATCAACACACAAGAAAGGACAGAGAAACACAGAGAGATAGTAACATCCATGCCCGAACCGGGATTCGAACCCGGGACCCACAGGTTCGGGTTTCGAACCTGTTGGTCCAGGGTTAGGGCATGGATGTTACTTGCCTTTCAAATGGTATAGACAGCAACCAATAGAATATGCGTAGGATATTCTAAGGGAAAGGTCTCTTTACTAATCCCGAAAACAATTAAGAAGTCAAAAAATTGTTTTCTGCAGGAGAAAAAAAGAATACCCCCTTCGCGGGCGCACAGAAACTTAACCTAATGGAATCCACCTCTCTTAAGTAAATGGCATTCCATTTGAGCAGGAGGAGATATACCCCTTTTTGAAACTCATTTTGCAACGAAAAATCATATTTCTCATTTACTTTCACAATATGAATTGATTGTGCCTTTTTTGTTTACAGAAAAATATCATCAATAAAATCCAGTCATTCATTTTAGATGACTCCATTTTTTTCTTAACATCCTACTGCATAAAATATTTTACACATTACTATAACATATAGCATAACATACATTCATTATTTACTAAGACTCTTTATCTTTAACATCCTTATATCTTTAGTTTATATCGAAAATCATAATATTTCACAATTGGCACAGTCCATTTTCGTAGTGTCAAATTTTTACTAGAGAATAAGAATCATTTGTATGAAATCAGATATTTATTTATGTCGATTTTCAATTCAAAACTTTCCATTAATTGAAATTTTAAAAACAGTGAACATTTTAAAAATAATCATTTTGAATACTATCCTACTTTATTTATAGTCAAATAGCTATGGAAATTATAATTCCTGTTATGTAAGTAAACGTAAATAATTTTTTTAAAACACTTTATTAGGAAAATATGTATATTCTGTGTTAGAACAAAGAATGTGCACTTTAAATTGTACTTTTACTTTTCCTGCATTGTAATATCTAAATCAGTGATTTCATTAACAAAATTAAATCACTTTAAACGCAAGACAATTTTGGACACTTCTTAGCATCATTTTTATTTTTAAAATTTCAGATAATAGAGCTTACTATAAAGTTTAGTACTTGAAATATAATAACATTCTCATTCAGGACGTATTAAGAAATATTTTTTATCTGTTGCTTTTATTTAAAAAAAAACATGAAAAAGCTAGAATACTAAATAATTTAGCAAACTGTTTAGAGAATCTTCTAGAAGTTGTACAAATTTGTATTTTGCTCTAAATCTAATATAAAATGTATTTTTTAAAAATGTAATGAAGTATAAGAATTTATGTAAATGAAATTTTAACTAAAAACTTATTTTTTTAAAAATTAAAAGTGATTAAAAAGTTTCTTAGACACCTGAAAAACATTTACCTCTGAGCACATTCCTATTGGTATGTAGAGTAATAAGTGAAACAAAAATTTGGATTTTCTAAGATTAATTTAGAACCACTGAAAAAGTATTTTTGGCGATAGCAATAATGGCTTTCATGTCATAAAAAAATTGTAAACGTGTGTATTCGTTTCTAAAAATAAGAATTTATTTTAACATTGGTTGATAGACAGCTTAACAATGTGGTTTGATGTAATGGATTTGCAACGTCTTCTCGGATTTGAATATCAAAAAGAATTATTTTAAAAGTAATCTGATATATTCATTTTTCCCAAAGAGGAAACACCAGAAAATTCTTAGGAATTTCTTAAGAACTCACCTGCATAAGTACTCAAGTATTCATCTGCATACTGAAGTACTCAAGTGTGCATTATCAGAGAGAGTGAATGTTGCTAAATAACGAGGTGGAGTCCATTGCTTAGCAAGAGATTAAATCAAACATTAACTTATCAGATGCCGTGTTTTTATCAAAAAGCCACGGTGTGTCCAATAAAAAGATATTTGCTAATTTAACTAATGTTGTATGAAAATATACAGTGTTTTTTAATTAGAACTTTAGAGAAATAAAAAAATACCTTACTATACACATGTATTTGTAATTATACGGAAAAGAATCAATATTTAAGAATACAATAAAGGTAGGTTGCAACTTTTTTAACAGAATTATAAAGGGAAATCTTTATAGGGAAGATATATAGACCATAAAATTAATAATCCTGCGTAAAATAAATTAGCGAAAAAATTTATTCTCAAATAAAATTTAAGGAAGTTTGAGTGTTTAGAACATTACTCTCTGTATTATTTTAAACAATAAATGTTTAAAAGATTTACAACTTTTAAATGTTTAAAAGATTTTTAGCAAGAGGCCATGTTATTGTTCTATATTCTATTCTTAAAAATGTACAAAAATATCCATGGATTTCTATCTATACGATAGAAGACATCCATTTTAAAATTGAAATATAAAGTCAAATGTAGACATCTGCAATCTGTTTTCACAATTGTAATCAAAACAAATCCACAGATTTAAACATTTTATTCGAAAGATATTACACTATTTTTTAAAAAGAAAAATAAAGAGGAAAGAAGTTCAAAAAGCGTCTTTTCGAAACTAGAAAACACTAGTCCCATCAAAGGAAACTAACCGTACAACTTTTGCTTTAACAAAAGTTCTAAGGAATATTGGAAAGTTAAACATAGAAAACTAGTTTAGGAACGTAACTTTCAATGTAGAGCTAAGCGGAGTTAAATTTTGTTTGTTTTTCTGCATTAATGATTAAAGATAAAGTTTATAGGATAATCATTTCTATCTGAGGTTCATAAATATTTATCTTTAAAATCAATTGTCTTTAATTTTTTAAAATTAAAAGATAAAGCAATTTTTATATGTCTTATTCGTGTAATATATATGTAATATTTATATTATTTATACTTATATTAATATCATTTATTTAAATATTTTTATATTTTTTAATATCGTGTGACAATTAATTTTTATAAACTGTAATTTCTAATACCGTAAGTAAATGTGAATATAATTTTATAACATAAATTGCGCAAGAACAATTTTTGTTATTAAATCAAGCAACAAATATTCCTTATCAAAAAGACAATGGATAAATGAATAATGAAAAAGATATAATGGAAAAATTTGTCCGTGTTTATAATAATTAGATTCTACAGACTAAGCATCATGATCACGCAGTGAATCAAATACTGATGGGAATCTGTTGTTGGAGCTAGTTCGTGTTGCTGAAGCATACTTCTGAATTCTAAGTTATTCTAGCTACTTTGTTTCAAATGTGTGAACGTAATTCTTGAAAAATAACTGTTTTTATGTAAGGCATAATCAGAGAAGTGTTTATACACATTGATATTATTTTGAAAGAGCTTCAGCATATTCATAAAATCAGTCCTTAATATTTATAAAAGCCAAAAATTTGATAGATTATTTTAATTTATATATAAATAATTTAAGAAAAATTCCTAATCATTCTGTTACATTTCCTTCAACTTAAAGAAATTCAATTGAAATCATAATAATTTATATAAATTTTAAGTTACAGCCTCATTATGTGTATAGTATATTCGAAAATAGTCCTAGACAAATTATCTGATACTTTGCTGATTACAATTTTAGTTGAGAGTATAGTGCTTATAATATATAATGCTTTTAAAAGTAATGTGATTTTTATAAAACTTTTTACAAATCAAAGTAAAATATTTTTTTTTCATCAACTTGTATGTACTGATAAGCTTTCTTAAAGCATATTAACATAAGATACTTGAATCTAAAACCAGAATTTCTTAAATAAATTTAAATATAAATCTATAAATTTTCCTTAAATATGTATTATTTCAATAAAAGTTCATACATTTCTGAAAACATTTGTAAAAAAAGAAGACATTACAATTGATTTCATAATTTTATCTGTAAAATATAAAAGAACAAGGAGCAATCAAAATTGCAGGTTTGAAATTATCGCTAGATAAGTGTTATACACACACAAGTTAATTATTTACTTTTCATTAAAAAATTTAAAAAATATATTTATTAGTATTTACAAATTTTATCACGTAGTAATAAAATATTATTATTTAAGTAAAAAGAAACTAATAAAAATTTTAAGAAGTTCATCAATTGTTATAAATCAATTTATTTACTTGGCTATGTTTGAAAACATTTTTGAGAATTTTCTTATAGTATTTGGAAATAATTGCACTTGAATACATTCTTTCTTTATTTCAAGATATTCAAATATTTTTATTCCTAGATTAACATTTGTATTCATTTATAAAGGAAGGATTCCAGCTCGGAAGCATGATAATTAACGTAAGTTTGATATGTGTGTTCTTTCGCTAATATAGATCTTTTTTATATACCTTTATATGAGATTTTTTTATATGAAAGTTAATATAGATATTTTTTATTACATAGATATAGAGAGACATGTGTATAATTTACTTTTACGTATATAAATTTTAGTGAGAGAAAAAACATCCAATTTCGATGCAATTATGTGAATTTGAGTCAGTGTGAATCTTTGTTAAAATAGGAGTGATTTTTTCATATGAAATGAATAATCTATGTATGACATAAATTCAAATTTAAATGGAAATGTATCATATTAAAGTCATGCACATATAAACACAGTAGAACAATTCATAAGATAGTAATAAGCAAACACACATAAAATATATTACCATACACAAAAAGTGTAATGGGACAATGTAATAGAAGGATTTTCATTTGTATTCAAATAACTAACGTGCAAAAGTTCTTGAAGGCATGTTTACAGGATGTTGGAATTTAACACACTTGGAACATATAATGATGACTAAATGAAATATTTCATTTCCCGAAATGCACTCGAGAACCACAGTGTGAAGAGTGCTCCATGAATTTCTAATTGTCAAAGACGTAATAGTGAACAACTGTAATAGTGGCACTGAATATCAGAGATGAGTGACGTTTGCCTAAAATTATCAGTATGAATGGAAGAATAAAGTTGTATTAAAAAGTTGTAAGAATCGGCTTCGTTAGGACAGTGGGGCGGAACTTGACTTAAACGAGCTTTAACAGTAGAACACTGACACGCGAATGTCTCTGCTAAATGCACGACCATTCCTAAGTTCGTAATCGCATCAGTTTGGTTATGAACTTTAAATGAAGGGTAAGCATTATCTTTCTTGCTTTGGTTTATTATTCACTCATTAATCATTCTTTTTATAAACAAAGGTTAATTAGACCAGATTACATATACTAAAATAACTTGATTAGACGTATCATAACTTAAAATTTTACAAACACTGTGGGAGAATTCGGGACGGACACAGAGCCCCCAAAACCATGAATTTCAGCAGTCAACAAGACACTATGCAAAATGCCGGAGGCTTCCAAGATATAATGCTTAAATGCACAGGCAATGTCTGGGATTTTGGCCTACCCAACAGATCAAAAGGCCAAGTCCATTATATTATCAGTTATCAGATATAAATGAATTTCCCATACTCAGCCAATGGGAAGTATTTTATACAGGACAATATGCCGTTCACGATTGCGCTTACAAACGTAAAAAGCAATTCTACGGAATTACCTGGCTAAAAAGATCACTCGACATGAATGTAATTAAAAATTTATGAAAAATCATTGAGAGATCTCCTGAAGTAAAAAATCATGTACAGCAACAATTTCACAGTTACGGTCGATTTTAAAGGCATCACTAAATTTTCTGTAGGACATTTTCATTGCCGTTTTGAGCCCATGTATCCTTTAGAGGTATTACTCATAGCCCAACAGGCAAAATGAGGTTTAATCAAATGATACGAAATGTTTTTTTATTTCTTACTTCCGATTTAAAATGCAGAAAGGCATATATGGGGATAAGTGTAATGAGGCTGAGGCTTATAGAGTGGTCAAAGTTTGTATACACTTAAATGTCATTTATAGATACATACATACATATATACATATATATTTATAATATATATATATATATATATATATATATATATATATATATATATATATATATATATATATATATATATATATATATATAGGAATTTCTGATATTTATTCATTTCTAAATGACTAGTCATAAATAGTTAATAACTAAATGAGATTTGAAATCTTTTTTCGCATTTCATTAAATAAAAACTGTAAATATATTTCCATTACTTATTTTCATTCTTTTACTATATGTTTAATTTTTCTTCTGCCTTTGAAAAGTATATATATTAAATGGAGTATTTATTCGAATTGTTTTATACTTTTCACAAGTTGTATTTCATTTAAAATTGTTATGAAAACGGAAAATTCCGAAGATCTTTCAGAAAATATTCTACCTCAGTTGAAAAGTTTCAAGCTTTTCTAGCAGAGATACATGTATTACAAATTATTTCCCTTGTACATAATTCTCTGATATTTTTTAAAGAGATAGCAAAATAATCTCAGTTTCATTTTTAAATTCTTTTCTCTTAAAAACCATTGCTCTCATTGAAAAATTACGGAATAACCTAAGCTAATAAAATTATTGATATAATTCTTAACTTAAAATGAATTTCTCAAATTATTTCTTATAATTTACCAGGTTTTCTCAGTTTAGGATATGAAAACCATGACAAATTGTATTAATATTAAATATTTATGAATGATCACAATAATTAAACTATATTAAAAATTTAAATCTTAATTCATTAAGTGTATTAATCGTAATAGTTATTTGAAGAAAGAGATGAACACTTGCCTTCCCGTTCTCTGCATGCATAATTATCGAGTTGGTTATTTTGAACTCTTAGCTCATGAATCTCTCTCGTTACTCATGAAAAATGTGTAAGAAAGAAGCTAAAGTAAAAAATGATTGTCCTTTTAATTGTTTCATAACAACACCAAACTGTAAAGACTTTGTGGAAACACATTGTATAAAAAATAATATTTACGTTTGATAAAAAATTTTGCAATCTGATATAAATTAAGCCTTACATTTTTCATGAAGATTTGGTAAAACTTTTAAAATTTTTTGTAAAAGTCTGTAAAAGATTAGTATGTAGTTAAGCCCTATATCGAGAAATTTAAGGATGAAAACTTTATATGTGGATTATTAAATATTATATTCAACTTATAAAATGAGACCATTCTTTTAATTACATCGAATTTAATAACGGGAAAACGAATAACAAGACCAGTTATTTCTGTTGTTTGGCATTATGAGGTGTGCTGCTCCACTTTTCCAACTGAACCATATTGGTATGGATTCCGACTTCTTCAGTACACACATGCCATAGGGACCCATTTATAGGGTAGGCAACCATTCACAACCCATTCATACAAGGAAAGGACAAGAACAGGATAGATAGAGAAAATACATCTATGCCCGAACCGGGATTCGAACCCTGGACCTCCCTATCCGCACTCAGCCACGCTGACTACTAGACAAGTTCTGTTAGTATCTGTTTTATATAAATGATAACTGAAATTTTTATTAGACATTTTCTCAGAAGATTTCACAAAATCTCATAAAATATTTTAAAAAAATGTTAACAAAATTTTAAAAAATATTTTTATGAACTGATCTATTATTGAAACTGATTTTTAAAATAATATATTTTTTCAGGAAGTTGTTATTTCTGAAATGCCTACTTTATTTGATATTTTAGTAAATTACTTGTAATAATATAAAATTGTATTACATATACATTTGTAAAATATAATTATAAATTTTATCTTCAAACTTTTCATAAATGTTTTAATTTATGAAACGTTTAATACTTTTATCATGTAAAATATTCAGTTTTATATATAAGGATTTAATTTATAGTTTTATTATTTTTTTCACCCTTTTTCTCAATATTAGTTTTTTTTTTTTGATATTTACTTGAAATTTTGTAAAGCATGCTTGCTTATATATTTTTATGGCGCCATTAAATCGGGCAATGAAATGAAATGAGTGAAAGAAAGTGAAAATTTTTAGCTAATTAAATAATTATTGAAACGTTTTGCTATTTTATAGACAGTTCCTTAAACATGATTGTAGGAAATTCTTGCGATGAGATCTTTTAATATACTTTTAACTCCTTATTATGAATAAAACATTTTAATTAGGAAAGCATCCTTTAAATATTTAATGATATAAAAGCCAATTGAATATATATTGTAAGTAATGTGTGATGCTTTTTAAATTGTAACTCCAGTAATTTATGCGCAGAGAAAGAAGCCATGCATTACTGCCGTAAAAGGTTGTTAGATACTTTATTATTTAATCTCTGCCTAGTTCTATAAAATTTATTTACATTTCGATATACATTTCAGTCGCTATCGATTTACAAGTATCCAAGAGATAAAAAGGAATCTATTTAGTATTTAACCAAGAAATATCATGATTAGTTTGTCTGCCCAATTTTTGCACTTCAAAGGATATTTATTGCTATTTTTAGAGTCCTACAGTGATGAACATTCTTGTGATACAATCGCATTTGTTTACAGAGTAGCATTACAATTAAAATTTTCTTTCTGTTTTTTAATTGAGAGGTATTTTTTTTTTACATATTCAAGTGACTGATTTTGTGCAAATAAATCTGTATTCTATGCCTGTAAATTATGGTTCTTAGTATAAATTTATTGTTTTATTAAGTATTATTTAAGACATTATTTGGTTTTTACTTTTATGTTTAAACTTTTAAACGTATTTCATTGATTTTTTAGACCATAAATATAATTCATTTGCCATAGAGGAAATGCGATACCAAAATAGAATTATTGTACAAAAATTGTAAAAAATATCAAAAATACAAATTATTAATGCAAAAATTAACTAAAAGTAATTAAAAATTATTAAAAAGTTATGATTAAATTGCGATAAATACAAATTATATCTCTACCTAATAAGTGGACTCAATGGCTCAGAGATTCATGTAATATTAAAGTGGATAGTTCATGTATTCACTAATCTAGTAACTAAAATAAAATTCAGTGACAAAATTTCGTATTATTCCCTCTTAAATTGGACATTTTAAAAGCTAAAGCGGGTATTAAATTTCGTTAAATGACCTAAAAGAAGAGTTTATTGTCCTCCACACCGAGCGAAGTAATCTTCAGATTTCTACTAAGCGAAAATCAATTAATCGAATAGGAGTTGAGAAACATGCCACTACACAAGAATAATTGATGTTTAGAGCTTCATCACAATTCCCATGGGTTTCTAATGGCTTTATTTAACATCTTATCATTCGATGACACCTTGATTTATGCTTTCTGACATCGTTTGTATGTCATTATCTAGTAATCAAGTTGAATTGTTTTATTGAACTTGCAAGCACAGAATAAAATGGGAATTTTAAAACTTCTTCAGAAAAAGTTTATTTACTGTGTGTGCATAGTTGGAGCTTTAATTTATTGTTTTATTAATTGTATATTAAAATAATTCAATGCCATATTTGTATTTAAAATTTATCAAGTATATTTAAAAAACCATATGGTAATTTACATTAACGGAAGCATCGAAATAATAAAACAGCACGTAACTTTAATCTCAAAATGTTTTTAGTTCTAACATGTAAATTTTTAATCATGTAAAATAAGCCAAACTTTATAAAATGAATAGGTATATTAACTTATATAATGAATGATTAAATAAATTTTAACCACAGTTATTTAATGCTAAATATTTAAAGTGTGATATATATATATAATTATTTATATATTATTAAATTATATTATCTCTTTCATTTATTCACAAAATTAGCATCTGTATGAACTGAAAATTAATTTATGCTGAAGAATGATAAAGTATTTATAACAAAATTTAGATATGTATTAATAAAGTTGTGAAATTAATTGGAACTGTTGAATCTTAACAATTTAATTATGCACTAAAATATATGAAAGAGTAAATATTAATTTATAAGCTGTGTAATCTTCTATAATTTTCAATAAATTGAAAGCTATAATGAAATGTTTTGAAAATTACTCATTAAAAATTAATTTTCATGTTATGAATTTAAAAACATTTCTTTATACTATTCTAAATTAATTTCCGTTTTGAAAATTTATCACTACTTTAAATAAAACTACTTATATTCTTTACTCAATTTATTGATTTGCTTCTATTTTAAACTATTATCTTTGAGAAATTTTAAAACATTATTCTAAAAATTTTGATACTAATGGTTACTATTAATGTACTGCTATTGAAAAATTTAGCTTTTTTATAGATTTTATTTGGTTTGGATTTTTTTATTTTTTATTTCTGAATAAATATGGATTAACTTTAAGTAATCCAAATTTATTCATTTTTTTATTTATAGATTTTATTTGAATAGTATTCTTCTATAAAGAAGAACTATGCAAATTGATCAATACTTATTAAAAATTTCTTAAAACATAATTTAAATTCTTTTAGAAGAATTTCCCTAAATGTTTTATTCATTTTTTCCATGATATTTATTTGTAAAAAATTGGATTCTATTTGCTTGGAATACCATTTAAAACTTTCTTTAAATATGAATGTTTAATGTAATATATTAAAGTTTTTCTAATTTAAAAGAAAACTTAACTGATAGTGTAACATATAAATCTTCTATTTATTTCCAATGATATACAACTAACGAAAGAAAATCCAACTATTCCTTGTGGTTAGTTTTCTATCATTGGGAATAAATAAGAATATAGTCTAATAAATAAGTTATGTTTCTCGGCTCATCATAAGGTGGAAGGATTCCGTGTGGTTAATGGGTTTTGATGCTTCTTCATCACCGACATTTCCTTAAAAAAAATAACAATTAGTGTTCATACCTTCAGTCTTTGAATACAAACATGAGATTTAAAATACAACTCCTTTTTTTACCATTGCCTGTTTCCTATTTAAAATAAACATGGAAAAAATTCTTTCTTTTCCTAAAAGAGCTAAAAGGGCAAAATTTGTGGAAATTAGTAGGTGATATCATAGTAGGATTCTGTAAATGTTAGTGCTTTGTGCAGGAGCTGCATAACTGGTAGTTGTCAAACAACACCTCAATACCACACATGCAAAATTTAAGTTCTATTTTCTAACTCTGTTGAAAATCTTGAGAAAGAATTAGGACTCCTTATTATGTAAATGATGTATGGTTTCACTTGGATTGTTTAATTTGGCTGAAAATGTAGGGATAATATGCTTAGTGAATCTGCTTCATTCAATAGTGTTACATTGGTCTTTCCATTAGTTCTGCTGCTTGAGCGTCAGTAGTAAAGCCGGCTTTGGATTTGACAAGTTAAGTGCTTGGACATCAGGATGCGCTATAGCATTTTTAGCTCTATTATCCGCTAGTTCGCTTACCATGATTCCTACATGAGTACGTGTACAGTTAAGTTATATTATCATCAGCTTTTTGGAAGTTGTTGAAAAGAATGCTGTATTTCAAATATTAATTTTGATTTATATTGTGAATAAGAGCTTACCACTTAAACTGGCCTCTAAGCACGCACTACGTAATATTTTTTCTTTTATATGGTTAATTTGTGATTTTCAAGGGAGGTAGAAATTCCTCTTAGAAGACTGAACTGATAGACTGTAATTTGAATTAAGTACAAGTTTGTTTAATCGTATTTATAATCGTGAAATCAATTTCTGGATATTAATCATATGTTGAACCATCTGTAAATGAATTTACATCAGATGGCTGTAATTCCGGTGGTTTGATGATGTTCCGTAAGTAGTTTCTACAAATTCTGAAAATGTATAGTCTTATGCTAGAATGAGAGGGAAATCGTATCTGTTTGGGCGGATGTTTTAACCTCATGAAATTGTGTGATTTCTTAGTGAGATTTACTTTTAAAGCTGGTTAGTCAATGTTTTCAGTTCTGTTTGATTATTTTACTATGTAATATCGGTAGTAATGCTAATGAAGTAGTATCTGCTGTAGATGCAGTACTGTAATACCTCGTTATGAACACAGTGAAATTGTTTTGTGTGCAATAAAGTTGTTATTTTTCTTGCACTGAGAAAAAATACTTAAAACTTAGTAACCACAGACGAGGATTCCTTTTATAATGGCGTAGTAAATGCATGTTGGGAATTTACATCTGTCTTTACCTAGCGCTGTTCTTAGTCTTTGAACAATTCAAATAATTTTTGTTTTGAGATTGCTTATGTATTGCAAAATGAGGATTTATGCATTTGAATACCAAGATATGTTAAAAGGTTCGTATACTGTAGGGAATTTCCATTTTCCATTTAATTGTACCTTGTTTTCTTTTCAAATGTTTCAAATGTTTTTATTCTTTGTTTTTGAAGATTAAAACTTGGGATATTCTGAAGAATCTTTTAAATCTAGCTTTTTACATAGCTCTGAGAAAATTTGCGGGGTCTTGTTACTATTGTTTTTTTGATTGATGTCTTTTATGACCTTGAACTAAGGAGTGGTGATAGTCCTAGTTCAAGGTCATAAAATGTTACGAATGTTACAATGTCTATGTAGGAAGATCAGTTATAGGATAAAATATCCACAAAGTAAGCATTCCAGATGATCAGGACTCCAAAAGAGGTTTGGAGACAGCCTCTAGTTTGCTGGTTGAATCATCATCTGAGATGGTCAGAAATTTTCCATCTTCTAGGAAACTTTATTGTTTTCTAGAAGATTGAAAATTGCAGACCATTTTCATAGTCTTGACAATATTCGTTGGACAGTTTGATCTTAGACATGACCCAAAGAGCGTCAAATGTTTGTTAAATATTCATGATTAGAAAAGCAAAGTAAAGATTATTTTCTCTATTTTTGTTTATAATGGTCTTAATTTTTTTCAGAACATATTTTAGAAATATTGGATAGCACATAAATCTAGTTGATTATATTTGAGGAAATTTATTTTATGTAGACAGTTAGCTAATTAATTATTTAGATTACCATTAACTAAATTAGATGATTAGTAATTAATAGGTTGAACCAGAGCTTTAAGAAATTAATTAGTTTTTCTAAAACTTTTCCTACATTGATAGCTAGTAAACTGCATCGTATGGGGAAAAGGACTTGTGTGTGATCTTTGTTCTTAATCCTAAAAATCATCACTTGAGAAATTTTGAAATGTTTCAGGAAATAGTTAAATTTTAAAGAAATATTAAAGAAGCAAAGAGGGCTAATTTTTCTGTTGACTTATTATTGTCATCCACTCCTTGCATTTTATATTTACTGTAGTTGTTTTTCTTTGTGTATTTATGCTCAATGGAGATATGAAGATGATTCAGATCATTATTGTATTTTAGAGAGTTTAATATTGGAGTGGCTTGAATAATTTATCATTTGCAGTTTTTAGCAATAAATCATAATTCACTATCATTGATTTGTACATTATTTCCCTCAGCTAGATAATTTTCACTTCACAAATTCAACTTGCTTTACTGAATCACTTTTTATTCGTTTTCTAAGCACACCAGCTCTTTTCACTATCCACAATTATGATTTCCGAAAATTTAAGTTACTCTATGTTTCGCATTTTGAGAAGCTGTTTCATATTGCAATTTAAAAAGAAAAGCTATTTTAAAAGCAAAATTGAATCTAAACTAAAATATAAAGGAGTATGTAACTAGTTATAAGGAATAAATTAATTTCTCTTCATTAAAAAAGCTACCTCTTGGAAAGTAAGCTTTAAAGTTTATTAATAATTTAATTACCAGACTATATTGCATAAACTAAATCTCATTGACAACATTTAATTATGAAATATTGTGAGCATTTTAAATGAAAATTAACACAAATAGGAAGATTCGCAATAGGAAAATGCAGTTAAAATATTTATTCTGATGCGGCTATTCTTAAATTCTGTGAAAAGTTCCTAAATTAGGAGAACATTTACTTTAAATCTCTAATTAAGACAAAAAAGATTAAAGACAAAAAAAAATTCGTAAGATTCAATTTGAAAATAAAACTTCCAAATGTATTGATAATTATAAATCGACATATTTGAGATATATAATAAATAAAGAATAAGAAAGCTTCAAATCTTATTTTTCAGATGAGATTATGAAATCAATGAAATAGCAGCCATAATTCTTCCAATTGCTTTTTAATAATAAGTAAATCTAGTTAAAAATGTTAACCTTGTATTTTCTCTGATTTTCTGAAAACAATCTTTTTGTGAGAGAAATGTTGACATAAATTTCATTTGTGATAGTTTTTGCTTTGATAGTTTTTAAATTATTGCAGTTAGAATCTTGTAATTTCAACATATATTATAGAATTAAAGATGATCTGCTTGTAGTTACAAAACTTAGTAGGCAAAAAATGTCTATTTAATGACAAAAACCAGAACACGCAGAAATGTTATCTTTAGTCATTCCTTTATTACATATTTCTTAAACTCATGAAGAGTAATTAAAAATTTTTTAATATATATGTAACAATGTGTATTCAAAAATAATAATAAACTTATATACTAAGTTCTTTATTAATATAGGTAAGGGTTTCTAAGTTGCAATGTTATTGTAAATACATTGAGATAGAAACTTTTCTTGTTTATAATTGCTTTTAGAAAAATAAGGACTAACATAAAATACATTAATATGGAATTACACTTAAAATTGAAGTTTTTTTAATGTTCTCCATCTGATAAATGGCAAATGAACACCATAAGCAATTTTTTAGACAACTAGAAAAATCGCATGTTAGGAGAAACACTTCTTTAGGATATGCAAGAAAAATTAAAATAACAAAATTATACTTTAATTAGTGCTGGAAATTTAATTAAGTATTTTCTATTCCGGAATCTAGATTGCAAAAGCAATTTTATAATGCGTTTTATAGTTTATATGCTAGTGCACAAATGATTTAGATAGAGTAAAAAACGCAATAACTATTTCATATAATTTACCTATGGAAATATCTATGGACCATTTATAAAATTGCTTGAAGTGAGGCGACACGTCTTGATAAAAGTTGGGAAATGCAGATATCGAGAGACAAATAATTTAAATGAAATTATGATATAAAGGAATTAATGAAGATAATTGATATTTTTATGAAGATAATTTTTAAAAAATATGTTTACCTAACTTTATATTTATGCGAGCATATGCAATTAATTATAATATTAATTATTGTTTAGTGTAAGTAAAGTAATGATTGTCTTTATACATACATACGTAATATGCATATAAAATAAAATCTAAAGTATTAAATTAAACAATGATTTTTTCTAATCGATTGAGTTTTTATAGAATTTTTAAGAAGATTTATGTTTAATTATTCATAAAATAGATGCATATTTTAAAAACTCTTATAATATGAATACAATTAGATACTATCATGATGAAGTAAACAAGTATTTGAAAATTCAAAGCATTTTAAATTATTTTATAAAAGTACCAAAATCAAATATTGAGTTACGTAATTATTGCTTGACGTTTATCTTCATTAGTAAAAAAAAAGATAAGTTTAAAACACTGGATATCGAAATCCATGCAAATCCACACATGTCCTTATTATTATTATTATTTGAAGGATTCTTTAAAGAGAGAGAGAAAGACAGAGAGTGAAAGAGTGAGTGAGAAAGAGAGAGAGTAAAAGAGAGAGAAAGAGAGAGAGAGAGAAAGAGAGATAAAGTAATTTTTTAGATGAAAAATTAAAAGAATCAAACTTATGTAATGGAAATTTTTTTTCACATTTGGATACTTTTAACAATTATTTGCTGTAAAGCACACATTTACTTTGAAATATATTCATCGTAGTTTTTATAAATAATCTTATAGTAAAATTTTAAATATATTTGTGTCATAATATGATTAATTTACCCAAAAATTTCGTTGCTTGCTAGTTTATGTGTAAAATTTATCAAAATATGCTTAGCAGAAAACAAAACTTCATATTTTGTTGTGTATCGTTTTTATGATATGTTAGCATAAAAATGAATATCAGTTTAAAATAAGCAATGTAAACTGTTTTATTTCAATATTTATGCAAAATTGTTAATTATTAAAATAAATATTATTCTTTAATTAATTATTTTTTTATTATAAATTATGTTGAACTGTCTTCCAAAAGTTATTATAATTTAAACAAAATATGGTCACACAAATTTAGGCTGGTAATTTCAAATTTTTTAAGTAATTCTGTAATTTTCTTTTACCTATTATTCTAAAAATTTTCAATTTCTGGGATAAAAAAATATTGAAATAAAAGTAATAAATAATTTTGTATACACAAAATGAAATTATAATCATGTTTAAGGAATTATATTACTATTCTTTAAATAAGTCTGTTCACTCTGCTTTTTCGTTTAAAAAATTAAGATAAGAAGAACAATAAACATTACTTATACGAAAAAGATGCATAAAAATTCAATAAAATGTTAGGGACAAAGAACTGAATATACGAAAAAACATTGAAGCTCGTCAAATATTATCAAGATAATATTCTCAAATTTTACATCATAATATCTAATCAAAAATTTCCTAGTCAATGAAAAATCAACAAATTTTAAAAAACATATAATTGTAGTGTTATACATGTAGTACCTAATTATAAATTTGCAATCTGATGTTTATAATATTGTCAGGTAAAATTTAAGACTACAAATAAAAAAATTACTTTTTAAGCCCTAATGGCGTTTTCTTGAAAACTCTTCATGAGTTGAATGCGTAAGTTTTTAAAATACTTTAGAAATATTTGGGGATTTAAATTATTTTGTTTCTCTATCATTGCTAACAAAATCCGTTTCCAATCACATACTTCAATGAATAGAATGACAGTGAGAACACCACTTCCTCTACGTATGTAATTAGTTAAAAGTTGTCAAACTTTTGAAAATAAATTAGCTAAATAAGTAACTAAAGAATTGTCTGGGGAATAAAATACACTACAAACCCTTATTATGATATCGAAATCTGGCTCTTGATGTTTTAATAATAATGTTCAATTCTATTTTTTTGTGAAAAGTTTTGAAAGTTGAATAAATGGTGTAAATTGATCCAGTTTATATAAGTATATGTAATAATTATCAAAAGTGTAACTAGCAATTTGATATTTTCTTCGAAAAGCTCTGGAAATAAAAGAATTATAGTAATTTTGTATCATCTCACGAATTTTTCTTTCAAACGATGGACTCTTAAAGTCAAGTGATTTACAATTGTAACTATATTTTCCATTCTTTTACCGTTTAATAAAATATTTTAAAGTTTGAAAATGCAGTGGTGCCCATTTATTGAATACTACTAATCACAGGACTTGGAAGTTAAAGTAGATTTTACACAAGTTATTAAAGTGCATTATTTTAAGTATAAAATAGTTGGCATAAAATAAATACGTACTCTTGTAAAATAATATAGTTTATTGCGAAAAAATACGTGCGTTTAAATATTTAGATATAATTTATCAATCAGTAAATTTAAATTTTAAGCAGATGTATGCTATGAACAAATGTAATTGGTAATATATATTAATTTTAAAATTGCATAAATTTACACGCATGAGTACATAAATTTATATGAATGCTGTTTAAATGGATATTTAAGATCCATAAACATTTTCAGTGATTCTTTTTGCTTGGAAATTTTCTATGTTTACTCTCTTGCAAAATGTGTAAATATATCTTACTTACTATAAAAATTTTCCTTACTTGTAAGTTATAAATAAATGATTGTGATTGAATAATTCTTGTGAGTTATAAACACATAAGTGTTATAAAAGTCCATTAAAATCATTTTGGTCTGTCAAATGATTCCCTACGCAATATTAAATATTTTATCTTCACTTTGAGTTTCTTAAATCTTACAATTGTTTGTTTTCGATTTCAGCAATTCCGTTAGTTTATTGTCATAAATGATGAGAAATTATGTAAAAGTATAATCTAAGTACTTTATAATAAATATTTAGATTATGAAATATTTATTATGAAGTACTTAAATTATAATACACCAATACAAAAATAACTAAATGAATGTTTATTTTTTAAAATATTCTTTATTTTAATGTAATAATTGCTGTGTTTATAAGTGTTTACATTAAATCATTACAATAATCACAAACAATGATGATTTAATGTATAAATAAACTGAAGGTATATCGAAAGATACTCTTCACATATACTAAGGGCTTTAATTTACCTTATGCTTTTATAAATCTTTACCGAACCTTTAAGAAAAAGCCCAAATGAATTCACCATTGATCAAATATTCCTTTGTAATAACCATTTTGAATAATTAAGATGGGTGAAAAAATAGCTTGTTTTAGTTGGATAATTTATCTTAAGGAAAGAGTTAAATATTCTTACAACTTCTTTTTGCTTATTCGTATTACAACTTCTAAATTGCTTTTTCTCTTAATTTTTAAAAATACCTGAAAATTTCTAATCTCTAAGGGACTTTTATTCTGAATATTTCATTAAAATTTCTTTGGTTAAATTCAAGATACATTTGCTTATATTTTTGTTGACATTTATGGTTTTTAAAGTTTTTTGTTTTTTATTTACTAAATTCCTTTAAGATTATTTTATTATTTACTAAATAGTTTACACACAGATTGTACAATAATCCCGTGAGTATTATATAATCAACGTAAGCACACAATTCAGAGAACAGCTTAACTAAACTGTTGTGTAATTTAAAAAAGAAGTAGGCATGAAATTCTAAAGCATAAAAGTTTTAAAATATTTAATTTAAAAAGTGGCAATCTCTCTTCCTCTTAAATTAAAAAATTTAACACATATTATACAAACATAAACTTGAATTAAATAAAGTGGTATCCTAATTTTATTTGACAATTTTTATTTTAAGATAAAGTTATTGCATGATTCTTTATTATCTATTATCAACTGTAACGTTTTTAAAGCTTAAAATAAAATTTTCAAAATGTTGATATTTTGTGCCACCTTCCTTCAAATGAAAACGTAGAAAAAACCATTTGTTTATGTTAACATCGAAGTAATTTTTAAATGGAGCAGAAAGCAGTCTTTTTATCTTCTTATATCGACAGGAAATGACTGACATGTTAATTAAGGCGTATTTCTTTCAGAGATGCTTCAATGATATTCTGAAGCCTAATGTTAATAAAATATTTTTAAGAAACATTATGTTGCACAGAAACTTTAAATTAGCGCAGAAATTTATGTACATAATTGTTTAAATATATGTGTATTTAATGATATATAAAACTATAAAACATGCAATAATTAGTTATGAACTATATAACATGCAATGTAATATAAAATAGTATTTCAAACCACTTTTTGAGTATATTTATTAATATATATTATAAGTTTTCAATGAAATTAAAAAGTTGTTTAAAGTTTGAAACTTTATATATATTTGACGATTATTTTAAAGAAACAATTTTTCATGAGAAATACCGGTATATATGAAATTCCGGCGGCTTTCAAATTTCGCGCGAATCGTGGAGCGCGCGCGATGGCGGCCGGAATCGGCGGCTGGCATCCGCGTTCGTTCTCTGTGATTAGATAACGGTTGCAGGTAACAGACTACAAAGTTTACAGGTAAATTAAGCATATGCGAACAGAAGTGTGGATATCACTAATTAGTCGTTATCATGCCTTCGTCACGTAAGCAATATTATGCTATGAAGAAGAGAGTAGAGACAGAAGGAAAGTGGGATCCACAGAGAGCGGCAAGGAGTGCTGAAAACGTAAACAAACGGCCTCTTTCGCCTATTGAAGAAGATGAACCATTGGATATTAGTGATCTTAAGCCATCTAAAGCTGCAAAAACATCTGAAAAGCTGGACACTGGTCAAATGGAAGGTAAGTCATTTCATATGTCTTCGCATAATGACCTTAAATCAAACGAGCACATTTATTTTCGAATTGGCTCAACTTCATCCAACAAGGAGTCAAGAAAAATTTCTCAAAGAACTTTAATTAATTATGAAATTTCATATTCACGGGAAATTTTTATCAGTGACCTACCCGTTTTTTATGAAGGAAGTAACTTTGAGTCTAAAATCAGTCAAACTCGTTCACCTTCTCAGAATTACTCATCTAGAAATAGAGCTGAAAAATACTTTACTTAAAAAAATTTACCAAATAGATGAATTTGATTATTGCAATATAAAACTAGTTCTATTTATTTAGATGAATGTTTAAAAGATAAAGATTGGGTAATTGATCATTTTTTCAATTGTTTTCCTGTTGTTCCTTTTAATTCAAATTACTAATGACATTTTATGATAAAGCTTTATTGAATTAGTTATGTATAGTAGATACTCACTTAGTAAATACTTTACCGTGTCGATCTTGAGGGAAATAAAACTGCAGACACCTTGGCCAAGGCTGGAGCACTCTCACGTTTTTGGAAATCTTTCCAAGAGTAAAAATCAAGAATAAAACCACATGGATTGTCCCTTCAGAGCACCAATGGTACCATTGTTCTCTTCCAGAAAGCTCTTTGGCTCACGGCTTTAAAATACAAGAATAAACTACTCTCGCCCGCTTTCGAAGTGGTCACCTCATATCATTAAAGTTCTCTGAGGGCTCGAAATTTTTTGAGACCTGTAGCAACTGTTTCACTGAACAAGATGCGCCAGAACACATCCTTCAGTGCCTGGCGCTATCCAAGTAAGATTTATTCCACGATCTTTTGATGGTGGTGGATTTTTTTCCGGGTGTTTAACGTTATGAAACTGGTCTAGTGCTGCTAGTCAAATGGAACATGCGATAACAACAACAGGTGCTCACTTTAACGAACCTCCAATTTATGAACATAAACGGTTTTGCGAATTCGTGACTAGTCCCTAAAATGGTCCCAAAGGCATAATGATGATTTTAATTCACCTTATTTAACAACTAAAATATCGAAACGCTCTTCTACGAACTTTTATTAATGTATCTTTATCTTAAGTATATTTTTTACTATCACATTTTTATTGTGTGGTTCAGAAACTTAAATGTACGTTTTTATTGGCAAATAATAAATCTTTAGAATCGTGGGAAACTAACTACACTATTGAAGTCCTGCATTTTTTAAGCAATTATGTATAGCGATTATTAGATGCAAACTATTAGATGATTAAGTGAAGCTTTTTACCCATCTCAATCAATATCCCGTTGATAAATTAATGTAATCGATAGCTTCAAATGCTAATGATGGTAAGGACTTTTCCAAGGAGTGATCATGTCTTAGAATCCCCTAATGACATTGGTATTCTAGGAGCAATGAGTTAATCAATGATGGGAATGATGTTGCACGAAAAACAATATTTACATCATTTTGAAAATGAAATTTCATTAAAGAAGCAACTGTAACTGAAAAAAATCAAGAACTTGACGACTTGAGTGAAGATGAGCTATTGATCCATAAACTTCCGCAAAGAAACCCATTGGTCCTAGAAACCTCATTTCAAATATTTTTTAATGTTGACTCAGAAGCAATCTGTGTGTAAAACTATTAGATGATTAAGCGATTGGCAACATAATAAGAAGTAAAAATAACTTTCAGACATCAAGCAAGAAAAAGTGACGCCACTGTCCATAAAATCAGCAAATAAATGGGTAATAAGATTGTGGTACTTTTTTAGAAAGATAACAGTAAAAGGATTTCTACATTGAAAGTGAGTGCAAAAATGAAAGAAGTTATTTAAGACATCATTTGCAAACAGTACATAAAGGCATAAAATTTTATCTAAATCGTTTTCAAGGAAGTTATAATATTCAATGGAATCAAAAATCAGAGAAGAAATTCTAAACTTTTTGGATTAAAAATGTACACCATTTTCAAATGTCCCCCATCAACCTTCGAGCAGAACTTATGATGGACTGCTAAAACATCAAAAACAGCATTTAAATCTTTTATGTAAACACTTCCAAATATCCATAAGGATCTTTATAGAACTTAATGATCCAATATATCTACTTTAAAGTCTACCTGCAAAAGAATTATTTGAAATTAACTAATTTAAATTAGTTTATAATTCAGCAGAATGTTCTTATCTATTACAAACTTAGTTAGATAAGCCTAATTTAGTCATGAAGATATATTTTGTATAGATACTTAAGAAAATACTCCGATAAGTTCTGCAAACTTGTAAACAGATACTAAAAAAGACACTTTAGTTAATAAAGACTTAAAAATTCAAAATAAAATGATAAAATAGAACTTCTTTTACTGTCAATAAGGTTACTGAAGTAAATAGTCAAAATGTTATTTAATCCTGTTCGAATGATACCCTTTGCGTCGAAATAATTCATAAATTGATTAATTTGCCAGGCCACAAAGAATATTTCACCTTTCAGCACTATAACAGAATTTCTCCTTTCAGCACTATGCAGAACTGATGACATCTTGTGTAGAAAGACATCAAGTTTTTGCTGTTGAAAATGGCTGAATCTTCGAAATGTAAGAGCACGGACCAAGCACAAGACTCCCAAAATTAGTCTGTTAGTTTTAGAGATGACAATGAGTAAATATAAATGTATAATTAATGTAAAATAGCTAGTTTTGTGTATAAAAAACCTTTACTGATATTGAGGCAAATAAAATTAAGGAATGTAGCTTGAATACTAAATTAAAATTTCACTAATACTCTAAAATTGGAGATGTTTTCTTTGTACTATTATTTTTGAATAAAAAACTCCATAATATAATATTTGATATAATTATACACTTTTAAAGTGTTCTACATGTCAAATAAATACTGATAATATCAAGGATAAATAAAGCACACTCTGCATTTAGAACTCTACATAAAGTTTGGAGAACAAAAAATATTGAAAATGCAAATTTATTAAGCAACAATAAAATCTGTACTTTTATATGATGCTTAATTTTGAAAATTAAATCCAATTACAAGAAAATAAAATTGATGCCTTTCAAACAAAATTTTCAGAAGCTTTTCTGAATTAATTGGTCGTAAAAAAATTAACGGTTTGTGTGAAAAATTAAAATGGTATCCTATTACAAATGACTTTAAAAAGAGACGTTGGTCACATCCTGAGTATACAACCCCACTGATTCCATAAGAATATCGCTTACGTAAGCACTTGATGGACGTAGGAAGAGAGGCCGACCTAAAATAACTTTAATGTGCATGATCATAAATGCATGAAACAATTTTGGACTGGCCATAACAGCACCACACCTGAGAAGATGGGTAAAAAATCGCAACCTCGATGCGCCACTGCGGCGTCATGAATTGCAAGACAAGGCAGAGCAAATATTGATAATTGCAAGAAATGATTTCATCACTACTCGTAGATATGATTACTTCAAAATCCACCAATTGTCCGTACATTGATATCCACTCATTTTAAATCTCCATCAGACCTGACCCCGCCAATCAGTAATTCAACGCTGTCTTCTTCTACCTATAATGAATGACTTTTGGATGAGATTTTAACTGTTGATGTATTTTTCTATTGCTTTTTTGGAAATCCCCTGAAGTAATTTGCTGAGAACTTTAATGGTATGTTGCTTATTCAGTTAAACATATGTTATGAGTTAAAAAAAAAGCTAACATTAACCCTAATTTAAAGAAATGGCTTATTTAAGATATGGCTAATTTTCTTTTTTATATTAAAATATAAAATCTCTCTATTTTGGATCTTTACAGTATTTTTTTAATATCTTCACAGACACATTTAATATATTTAATGTATTATCTCAAATACAGAACTCTCTCTTTCTTTCTCTCTCACTCCTTAGAAAAGTATAAAAGCATACTCCAAAAATAGGTAAAAACATGATATAACTTCTAACCTTTAAAATTATAGTTTAATCTCTAACATAATTTGGACATAAATTTCAGCTAAAAAAATCTGTTCTAAAATCACATTCTATTTTTCAAATTAACATAATAAAGAGCTTAATTTCTCCGAGAATAAACAAATTCTAGATCTTTTTTATAAATAAAGTTTCTCATCAAATTCTTATGAAAAATAAAGTGCTAACTTAGGAAGCCATTCGAAAATGGTCACAAATAAGATACTCATTTATTATTTTTTATCTTTTAAAAAATGTGGAATTATTATCAACCAAATTTATTTTCAGTAATAAAGACTAAGAAATTTTTACTGTCAAAATAAATTTATTTCAGTAATTGGAAGTTGAAAAATGTCGACATTACTATTAGAAAATCTTGATCATTAAGTGTTCATAGTGCAAAACAGGCACGGTTGTATTTTTAACTACTTCCATATAGTTTTCCACATGTATATAGTTAATATACTGTAATATCATGAATATTAAAAAAGTATATTTACAGTTATTTCATAGATCTTTTTTTATATAAATAAAATATCATCAAATTCTTATGAAAAATAAAATACTAACTTAGGAAGCCATTCGTCGATAATTTGGCTTGGAAAGTTTCATTACGAAAAATTAATTGAATTCTTACAGCTCCTTAATTAGCAAAATTATCTGTGAAATTGTTCTTGAAAAATTTCGTTGTAAAACAAACGGTGGATTTCTTAAAAATTTTAATTTATTTTACGCTTTTGCATTATTTTAAAAATGTTAATTTCAAATGTTTTAATAGAGTTTTTAAACGTCTTAGAAATGATGAAATCGAAATATTTATAAAATTTAATTCATTTTTGCCATGGGAATTATACTTTTTTACTTATAAACAGTTTAATTTAGAGTTTTGTATGGAAAAAAGAAACACCAACTATTTCAATCGAATAGTTATGATTATCTGAATCAAATATGAAAACTTAGGTTCTAGTTTGTTCATAAAAGTTACAATAAAATCTTCAATTTCAATTAAAAATATTTAAACACATCTGTTATTTTATGAAAAATAAGACTATTTTTAATAGCAAAAGATTTTAACTTTCTGCAAAGAAAATTTTATTTGTTCCTTTAGGACACTTATTTTGCTATAATAAGTTCCATTTTTTGTGAATTTTAATTTAATATTAATTTTTAAAAACATTTCTAGAATATCAAAATTAATTGTAAAATATAATAATCGATTAAAAAACAAAGTATAATTAAAAAATTCAAACTATTTTAAATAGGTATTTTAAATATATTTTTCCAAATATAAAATCATTTTAAACAAAAGTAAAAAATATATATAAAGTTAGATTAACAAAAAACAATTTTTTTTTTTTGGTTTTTATGTATAATGAATCACAACAATTTTAATTAGGCAAACTTTAATTAGCCTTTGATTTACAATCAAATGACATAGAAGTTAAATAACCAACTTAGTTTAAATGTGATCTAATATCAAGACTTATGTAGAATTCTTCCAATTCTACATAAATCTGAAAAGTAAAAGGAATATCTAAATGATGCTCATGGATGTTTCAGAATGTTTTATTCCGTAAAAAGCTATTTCAAAAGACGTTATAATTAACAATTCAAAATGAAATGTTTTAGACTAAATTTAGGATTATAAACTTAAAATAGTTACAATTAATCTAAATAAGATTTTTCTTCTAAATTTTAGAGTAAGATATTTTAAGAATTTTTTCATTGCAAAAAATTTTAATGAAAAAACTAATACTTTTCAATCTTTGATGTAAATCAAATCATTTTTTGTATTAGCAAATTTTCTTTCACGTTGACAACTAGGTTAAATTTTCTTTTAAATTTTGCTTGTTACAAAATAATAAACATAAATGCTGATTTTATTTAATTCAAAAACTCTTTAAATCGTCAGCGTGTGATTACAGAAATACATATGGAATACATCTGAGTGCAGTCATTAATGTAAGTAATAAACCTTCAAAAAACACTGTAAAATATCATAATTAACTTTGAAAAGTTAAAAAGGAAATATAGATATTTCTTTTCAAATGTATTTATTTCTTCCATTTAAACTTACTTATATGGCAGATCAGTAAGAAAAATATTAATTAGTAGATATAATATCATAAAAATTTACTCTATTTTAAAATGCAAAATTTGTACACCTGTGCCTTTTAAAACAAGTTAATCAATATAGTATATCATATCTTTATTCGACTAAATATTGTTTTATTTCTTTGTATAAATAAGTTTGTAGATTAATTAACGTAGATAACTTCGATGCCGCAGGCGGACAGCCTACTCGCGAAGCGAGTGTAAGGCTGTTGATGTCCGCTGCGTTGAAAAAACCCATCACGGAGAGGCAACAAGCCACCCCCGCCGGGCCTGGAAATGAGAGCTGATCCAGTAGCCGGTTTGAACAGACGGGTTATTGCTCTGACTGACCGATGATCTGGTCTGCCATCTAAAGTCTCTGGGCTCGATTCCGGAACAAACCAGACAAGCCACTCCGCCAACCCAACGTGTATGCATCACTCCCCGTTTATTTAACGTAGATAACTTGAAGATTAGTGGTCTGTATATTTATCTACAAACCATTAATTTGTGCTTTTCTGTAGTGTATTTTATAGTAATGTTCATTGAAGCAGCCGAAATGTAATAATTGTTTTATTCAAAAATGGGACGGCACAATTATACACACACATATATGTATTAACATTATCGAGGTGTTCTGTTTGTAAACATTCTTATAGTCTCGAACTAAGAGTGCTCTGCTTACTTTCATTTTTAAGAATGCTACTATACTATGCTATGCTTTTCCATGACATCTTATGAAATTGGTGGGTTTCATTTTCTCGTCTTTATATAAAGACAAACCCATTATATTCATCAGAAATTATCAAGAAGTCGAAAGCATCAGCGACAATTATTGTCTAAATACTAAAAAATTATCTACTATACAAAAATATATAATTTTGATTTAAATTATAATTTCAGGCTCAAGTAGATGAGAAGTTTTTATGATAAGCAAATATCGTTATTACAATTGCGATTATCTCTGTAAGTTTCTCTTCTAATGTTTTAAAGCATTAGAAGAGACGAACTTAAAAAGGAAGCTTCATTTTGAAAATTCAGCATCAGCGATTATCGTTCAACTACATTTCAGAGACTTGAGGAATAATAAAATGCATTAAGAACAAAATGAAATCTTGATAAGTAAGTAAATTCTTGTGTAAAGAACACGTAAACAGAGTAGAAAAATTGGAGCTACACTGGATATAATTTAAGGAATATTTTGGCAGAAAATTAGCTCTTTATATTGGTCAAGTCTTCTTATGTCTTAGGTTGGGAATAACTTGGCGACCACTATTCGACCGTGGGTGTTGTACTTAGCACCACACTTTATAAACAACAAACAATCTCCAATTTAGTTTTTAAGAAAAGTCTACAAGTTAAGTAGAACAGAATCAGATGGGTTCAAAACACTGTCGTTAACAGGCGAGCGGCACGAGCGAAGCGAGTCGTCGGTACAAGTTCCATGTGGTAAACAGTCTGTCGATCGGAGTTGAGTTGTATATCGCTGCATACTTACCTCCCAGTATCAACGATACCGACTTTTGAACCGTACAGTTCTTCCTGTACGAGTGGTTTTTGCCTCTGCCGGTGGTGTACCATCATCAGTTGGTGGCCGTGATAGGAGAGGTCTCTTGTTTGCAACCATGTCTTCAGAGTTATAGATGAAGGCAGGTTTCACTCTATCCACGGACACTGTCACAGACTTTCCTTTGATGTCCAAGTTTAGCGTCTTGTTGTTGCGCTGGAGCACACGAAAGGGTCCATCGTAAGGTTGCTGTAGTGGTTTCCTAACGAAGTCCCGCCGGAGGAAAACGTGTGATGAAGTTGAGAGCTTTCCATGGACGAACGTTGGACGCTACCTTGGTGCTTGGGTGGCTTTGGTCGTAGAAGATTCATGTGGGCATGGAGCTTACCAACAAAGCTGGCAGGATCACAGTCGGGTTTGCTTTTGTGGAGAAATTCTCCTGGAAGTGCCAGGGTCTTTAATTCTATTCCCTATTTCCCAGTTCTCGACCGGACCATCGTCGGTGGCTCGCTGGTATTCCATCATGGGAATGTCATCCGACACAATGGACATGATCCTTTTAAGGAACGACCAGTTGCGCCGGTCCAAGATGGTACTTAAGCTTTCGCTATCGTACACAAGCTTGCTCCTTTCTTCCGCGGTCCTGGTACAAGACAGAACGAAGTGGAGGCAATCCCCCACCACATTGCACGAGCGACATAACTCACTAATCGGGTACCCTCGTTTATGAAGACAAAATATTAATGTGTGATGCTTTGCAGTCAGGGCTCTTCACTCCCACTTCAGCAAAGCAAGGGCCTTAAACCCCCAGCGGAATCATTCCCTATGAGGAACATTGCGACATATTTTGTGTGGCCTGGCGCCCTGACCCTTACACAGCGGATCTTTGGTTGGGTCAACATTTGAACTTATTACCAGCCAGGCCATTGCGGTTATTTGAAGAAAAGACTTCGTATATTCATCTGAATCAAAAGATAAATGTCAGCACGAGAGATATAGTACACAAAGCGATCCGTTTTTGTAGTTTTCCTATTCTTCAAATAAAATATTTTATTCAACACTTTATACTACTTAAAAAACATGTTTAAATAGTTTTGAAAGCTTCCTATTTTTCCCATAAAATTACAACTACGTAGAAACTGAATTATTTGGCTGTCTACTGTAAAAATAAATTAAACCATTTTAATATTTTTTCCTATAACCTATTTAGAGATAAAATTTGTAGTATATGAAATAAATATATTCCATAATTTTGACGTTTTTAAAATTAATGTCTTCGCTTTTAAATTCTATATATATTAGCTCATACCTTCTTCAGTTGATTGAAAAGCAAGTGCATTTTAATTAGAAAAAGTGCTTAATTTACAGATGTTTTTAGTATGAAAATACTGTGAAACACTATATTGAATTTGTTAAGGGCAATATGCGACTGCAGATAAGTTTTAAATTAAATAATTATTAACTTTTGAAATGAATTTATAAGCAGACGCAATAAATTTGCATTAAAGAAACAATAAAGGAGACCATTAACACCACTGAATAAGATTCTAACACATTTTTTTAAATATAAAATTAACGCATTTTACACTTTAAAATTCTTTCCCACCTCCCGTTATCAATACGACAAAGAAATTTTAAAAGAGAGAAATTAAATTGACAAGCAGCAGCTATTGAGACATGTGCAATTATTTTATCACCACTTTTAATGTTTTACCTTTGAATTTGTTTCTAATGGATTATTTAAATGTTATTATTCTATCAATCAAATTCTTAAATTCTAGCTATCAATCAATAAAATTCTACATATCAATTAAATTTTATATATCAATCAAATTCTAGATATCAATCAATCTATTTATTAAATTCTAGATTTCAATCAATCGATTTATTAAATATAAAATTGATTAAGATCAATCTACTTGTCAAAAATCTACTTACCAAAGAATCAAAATCTACATATAATTCTACATCAAAATCTAGATATCAATCAGATCTTCTAATCAATCAAAAATATCACGTATAATCATTAATAATTCAATATCTCATTTCAATAGTGACGCTACTTTTTACTTACCTCCTGGTTCCTGTGTGTTGTGATTTTGAAATAAATAATACAACAGTTTAATAACTTTATTTACACGTGTTACAATTTTTTGTAAAATACTTGAATAGTTTTAAAATAAAAAATCAAGAATTTCAAAAATTTTATAGCCAAGAGCTGCGTAAATTTCTTACTACAAATTGCGTTAATACAGCGTTTTCTATGCATAACACAGTGGTTTTAATTTTCTACATGA
The DNA here is from genome assembly GCA_037975125.1 of Latrodectus hesperus. Classification (NCBI taxonomy): domain Eukaryota; kingdom Metazoa; phylum Arthropoda; class Arachnida; order Araneae; family Theridiidae; genus Latrodectus; species Latrodectus hesperus. The sequence goes on from JAJQOW010001135.1 coordinate 59,942, forward strand.
AACTTGCAATAATATTTGTTCCGAATACACAAATAGAGCAAACTAACACTAACAAATAGACTACTATAATCTACTAACAAAATAGAGCTACTAATTTACGGTTGTTTCATTTTTACAGTGAAAGTCAATCATATTACAGTAAGTCACTTTTTTCTCCTCAAGGCTTTTTACACGATTTTTTCTATAGATTCTTTTCTAGAATTGCATTTTGCAAATTCGATGCAAATTTTAGTATCTCCATGATCATCATTCTTCTACCGCTGATTTTCATTCCCATATTATAATCAGTCTAAAGTCAACCTGAAGAAGTTCATCTAAAAATGAAAACATTGAAATTTTATTCAAATTCACTTTTTATAATTTGTAATAGGAAACATATATGCAAATACCACATTATTTCATATTAATACTTTGGAATTTAAAAGAATATTGGAATTGAATAGAAATATTTTTTCATTTAATGTGAAAATCGTAAATAGTACATTACTAACAATTTTCTGACTCAACAGAAAAATTAAACCTTTTTAGAGCAGTAAAGTTCAATTGTAACATTTCAAATAAATTTCAGATACAAAAGCCTCAGAAAAATTTAGTTAAAGCCAATACCTGTAATTAAACTTTCACCTTATTTCTAGCAAATTTTCATTTGATTATACTGGTGGAAATCAACGGACAGAAATTTTAATCAATATGGTCACTGGTTAAATTTTAATAAAACTATGCATGTTTTTAAAATTTAATAATTAAAAAATTAGACTGTGTATTAGTTTAAAACACTGCAACTGCAGAAAAATTATTTACTTAATGGTCATGTAGGTGTTATGGATACATTTCTCCTCACTTATTTAAGAGAACATGAAGCTTTTTTTTTATATAATTTTTTTATTTTTATTTAATTGAGCTTGATTGACACAGTTTATATATAATGGAAAAAGCTGTTTTAAGCTCCCAAGTTTTTAATTGATTTGATTTTCATTTTTAAGTTCAATTTGCCTTGTAAATTAAATGCTTTAAAATTGAATCTATTGAAATATATTTGAACTTTATAACTTAAGATACTTATTCTGTTTGCAGAAATTGAATTAAGTCTATCGGTAGTTTCAGTCTATCTGGTAGAGCATAATTTTTAACTCTAATTACAAGGAAGTAAGGTTTCTTACCTAAACTGCTGATGCCAAAGCCCCAATATCAGTTTTTGAGTAACAGAAAATTTTAGTTGCATTAGCCATGACAGAAGTGTGATTTCACTGGCACACTGAATTTGTAAGCTCCCTTGTTTATAATTTTGATAAGTTTTTCCTGAAAACAAAGGCAAATAAAAAATTTTATGCATAGGTATGGATATATGAATTAATAAAATTAAAAACGAATGTTCTAGATGCAATCGAGAAAATGCCTCCAAAGTGAAGATAAGTTACTCAAGAACTTTGACAAAGAAATCACCGAGAACACATACTTCATTTTAGAATTTTTGGTATGGGGATCAATGCATACTTTGTACACAAATATCAGGTGCTTAAATGAATAAGAACATATTTGCAAATAAAAGTGAGCTATCAGAAATCAAGTAAGAAAATGATGTAGAGCTTAAGTCACATGCAAAACTAATTAAATATCTAACAAGCTTTTCTTTTGCACTTTGAAAAAATAATGAAAAAATTAATCTTAAAAACCATAATTTTCGAAAATTTTAAAAACTTCTTTAGGTGTGTAACCATTTTCACTTCTACAATTTACTGAGGGACGTAAAGACGTTATTTTATTACCTTTACCATTACGGAAAAGAGAGTTCATCAAAGACCTTACAAATGCTATCCTATAGTTAAAATTGGTTTCTTAAATACTGCAAACACCCAATGCACAAACTATTGAACCAGGATGGGGAAAAATTGTGAAGTCACTTATAACTTAAAAGCAATATAAAGATGCTTTTCAATTTAAAGATGCCAATTAGTTTGATTTTCTATGATCATTTA
>JAJQOW010001136.1:0-61881 GCA_037975125.1 Latrodectus hesperus
TAATTGTTAAAATATCTTCTACCGTAATTTCATTCCGATTACTCATCTTTCCTGTCTCGGAGAATAAATATCAAACCTGAAAATGCCTTTTCAACTTTAACTTCTGTAACGAGAGATTTCAAAACAACCACTGTAATTTCAATCAAGACACACACACAGCATAGATAATTATGTATATATTTCCCAGAAATCTCTAAACTATCATGTTATATCGAGTTTTCGTTCATTGTCACAAGTATTTAGAATGAATTCAAAATCATTTTGATTAAAAATAAGTGATTTATGAGTTTCATTGTGCTTGTTTCTTTCTTTCTTTTCTTTTCTTTTTTTTTTTTTTTTTTTTTTTTTTTTTTAATACATTTTTATAGAAATCTTCAATCGTAAAATTTCCACCGCCTTTAGTATAAGATTTTTCTTCTTCGTTTATGATTAAACTGAATTTTCCGAAAGATTGCAATTTATTCCAAATATTCTTTAAATGTTGCACAACTTGTACTTTTTGTGACGTAAATGCAAGATTTGATTTCGCGTGCGCGGCTCCAGATAAACTGTTCCTACTAAATTTTTATTTTCTATTAATAATGCTTCCTTGTTAGACAGTGGATTAAATAAAAGATATGCTAAAATGTTTTAAAAATATCTTGACTTTATTTTGCAATGAGTCAAAATTTCATAAAATCGCATAAAATTAAGTCCTTATTTAATAATTTCAAAGTAGCTTTCATTAGGAACTGTATGGGGTATCAAAATTTTAATTTCACCCATTTACAATCTTCGAAATAATAATCTAATAAAAATAATAATCCACTAATGATAAGCTAATATGTTTTCATTCCAATAAAGACTTTAAAATATATGTAAAAATCTTCATTAGAATGCAATGGACGCAACAGTGAAAATAAAAGAATAGAACCGGTGACAGTGTTGAATGGAATTTTTAATTTATTCTTTAGTTGACTATTTACTTCTAATTGACCATTGTACTTACTCGTCATGAATTAATTCTGATTGTTACAAGATTTTTTACGTCTCCTGACCAATTAGACAAGGCTTAAATGTACCAACTGCTTAGTTAATACAAAGTCGAATAATTTAATAAGTGATAGTGTGAAATTATTGAAGTAAGATAACTGCTATAATGATTGTCTTTCTGGCTATATTAAGCAGAAAGTTTTTATTACGTTGTGAGCCATTTTGCGCGATATTAATTAAAAAAGGAAACATAAAAATATTCCATATTTTATTGAAGGAGCATAAATAGATTTTGTTATCTTGTCACAGCATGTTTTATATTTCATAATATATAATTTAATTTCATAAATTTCTTACTAATAAAATTTATATTTAAAAATAACATATATGTTTGAAAACTTAAATTTTTGCATATGCGCATGTAATTTGCCTTAAGATATGTAAATTTTTATTTGATTTTATGAATACAGTCAGTTTTTTTAATTCATCACAATTTTTATATTCCTTTGTTTGATTTTTTTATTCTCTATTATATTTAATTTTCAAATAGAAAATATAAATAAGAATGTTCGTTTAGTAGAATTCTATGTTAAAGCATGCTCATCAACTTATTGACAACGTAAAGTAAACTTCTATTTGATTTTGGGGCCCTCTGATGTAGGAGGCTGGGGCAACTGCCCCATAGGCCCCTGCCTTAGTCAGGCTCTGTATGTACCAAAAATTAAATAGTAAGAGGCATTTTTATTCCAATCAGAAATTGTACAGTTAAAAATATTCTAAATGACGAATTCAATAATTCATTTAAATTACCAAGTTGATGTATGTTTTCATGATTTATATAGCAAGTATGTGTATAAAAGCAATTTATGTAGCAATTATGTGTAATTTAAAAAAAAACAAATGCTTAGGCATATTCTTATTTAGGCAATCTGATCTACTGTCATTTTTAATGTAATTGATATAAAAGTGTTCTATTAATTACATATTAGTATTTAATTTTTCACTTTCATACTTTTGATAAATTATAATAATTTTAATATTTATTTCCAGCCAATTATGAAAAGACAAATGAAAAGTTAATACACTATCGCTATGACAGTGACATTGAACCACTCTCAGCAGATACAATTGAAGAAGGTTTGTGCAGCAAAAGTATAGATTCAGAAATTCAGATTCAAAGGAGATTTGTGATAAATGTAGAAGTAATGAAGGTTTGTGTCTGATATATAAATAAGTATAATTACAGTGTAGAGAAAGCGTGTTAAGTTTCATACTTAATGATATTTCATTATTAAAAGGTCTTGTTCTCAAAAAATTTATTTCCATCACTATTTTATATTTTAATTATATATATTCTATTTGCAACCTTTTTAATTGTTATACACATTTTACTCATTTTTTAGGCTAAAAATAAGTTCTTTAACTGGGATGTTTCATTAACTGTTTTTTATTTAATTTTTTCAGAGTATATGATTTTTCAAACTATAAAATATGAATTATACACCATAAATTGTTTTTCTCCTTCTATTATAATCGTGAAATTATTTAAAAATATTATATTGGATTTAAAATTAAACTAATGCGCTTAGATTAATCCAATATTATTCAATTGAAATTTTTTTGAAATAGTTAAATTATTATCACTATTTTCAGTCAAACTTTATTCGTATGATGATGCTATGAAATGATAATGTTAATATATATATATATATATATATATCCTTCTAGCAATGTTGAAATCCTTGTATGGTGTAGTCTTGGAACTGAAGAAAGATGTTCAGAAGAATACTATGCTTTTGCAGTCCCTACTTCCGAGCACAACTATCGTGGAAGAGCGGAATGTATTGCCTATTTGTAATTTTGATGAATTGAAAGTTATGGAAGAAAGGATCAAAGACATTGAAGAATTTAGTAAAATGGTAAAAATATTACTTTAAAAAAGCTTGTTTTTTGTATGTATAATATATGTATGTACATAATATTTTAATAGGTTATTATCAAAGAGATTACTTGGGTAATTCTAAGAAAATTAATAAATAATTAAAAACTTTGAATTTACAATTTAATATTTTTACAAATTAAAATTAATTCCTGACTCAAAATTATTTGAAGCATTTATCATGCGTATATAAATGCAATTTATCATCTTAGAAAAACATGTTAGTAAACAATATAAATAAATTTAACTTATAAAAATGAAAAAAATATTTTATCACATAGTGCAATAAATGAGTATTACTTTAGATAAGAATTAACAATTTGCTATGTTTTAAGGTATACTGTAATTTATAAATGTGCATTGAAGCCAAAAATATTTTCAACTCAAATTTATATTTTAAATTAAATAATTTGTGTGTTTAAATGTATCTGTATTTAAATTTTCCAAAAACTTAATCAATTAAAATAATTAAATTTAGTAGCTAAAAACGAAATATTTTGGTGGATTAAACTTATACTTATTTAAATGTGAATACTATCCATAGATTTTCTGATGTTTCTGTTTTTGTAAGGGATTATAAATGTCATTGATTTAAAAAAGAATAAAATATTTTTCTTTAGGTTAAAGTCTTGTCAACTTTGGGCGGTAAGGATGAAAATGAGTGCACAAGAAGAATGTTATCAAAACTTCTTATCAATGATCTTGCACAAAAATTGAATTGGAAGGGAAGTCCACAAAAAACTTCTATTCAAGAATTCCAGAAAATTTTACAACTGATTTCTGGTAATTAAATAGAATTTATATTTTAAATAATCATTCATGTAATTATTATTTTTCTATTTTATGTATTACATTGAATTTTCTTCAAAATAATAGAAAATACTTTAACAAATTATAACTTCCTATGTCACAAGTGTGGGCAGTTTTGATTGCCAATTGCAACAAAAACTCCTGTTAATGCAAAATTATTGAATGGAAATTGACCATTCTCATTTACTATATATTTTACTGGTATTTCTTCCTGTCAAATTAATCCATTTATGTCCAAAGTAATTGCTTCCTTAAAATTCATGTACATCCGTTAGGGTATATATAAATCTTAATTAACTTATATAAGATAGTGATTTTAATTTTTTCTAAAACAAAATGGTCTTTAATAATAACTTACTTCTGTTTCTGTTTGAATTATTTAAATATATTTAAAAATTTGTGTTGCTTTTTATATCTAAAAATATTACTCTTGACAAAAAAATACTTGCAGAATATTTTCACCCGATTTCAATAATAATTAAATGGATTATAAAACTTATCTGTCTTTTTATGCTTGCAAAAGAATTGCAATTTTTTAATTAAATTACCTAATGTTGCAACTTTATTTGGCAATTTTATTGCAATATTCTCTTTGATTTATTTTAACTGGTTGATAGATTGTCACTTTTTGGTATATTTTGCAAGCAAGGGCTAATATCTACAGTAAAAAGTGTGTACTCCATCACTAATTTCACAATTAAGATGAGAATCAAACCCCTTAACTGTTGAATCGATGACTGTGTTACTTTAACTATTGCAATGATTGGCTTGTGTGTTGGTTGTAAATTAAAATATAAATATTTTTTAAATGGGCGAATATTTTTTTAGGTTATTCTTCGAAAGTATGGCACTTTGAAATAATCATTTACTTGGTTTTTTTATGTATACTTTCCTACTAAAAATTTAGCAAAGAATTGAAAATTTCTTATTCTTTCTTGAAACATTATTAACTAAAAAACAAATAAAAATAACTAGTAAAAATAATGTGCTGAACAACAAATTTGTAAAAGATGACAAATTACATGGATTTATATATAATATACACAAATAAATATAATATATTTTCAATTTTTTAATAAAAATGAACTGTAACACTTCGATGACTTCATTATGAGCTTATTGCAGTAAGAACTGGAAATTCATTTTCTGGAGTTGTGTTTTAATATGCAAAATAAAATATTAGAAATGTTATCTTTTTTCTTCTGATTTATGAGTTTTCTATAAAGAGGTAATTTATTATATTTTATTTTTCTTAAAATTCTTTACTTTGTTAAATGTTAAGACCTTTTTTAATATCAAAATTTCAGTTCTTTAAAACTGTCTATGAAGATTGACATTTTTCCTAGAATTCATAGTTCTTGTAAAACTAATAAAAAGAATGGAATTGTAACAACAACTAGTCCGATATTCATAAATTGTTTGCTATTGGTAAACGAACTATTTATAAAATATTTAGAGCCTAGACTTGTTATAATAGAAGAAAATAGTGCCAAAATATAAGCGAATAATGAGGAGCTCAAATATTAAAATATTTCTTTCATTGCTAAGAGAAAATACAAAAAAAATATTGATCACTGAAATTTAAAGTGAAAACTTATGCAACAATTCAATATAAAAGGATAACTTCCAGCATTTATTTAAATAAGAAATTCTTGATTTATTTCTTAGTGAAAATTGTATTGTTTTTTAAAATTTTATCAATATATATAAATATAAAGCAAACAGAAAAAAAAGTAATTTACTACAAAAATTATTTTTGTTAAAGATTTTTCTTTTCTGTAATTATTTTTTAAATAATTCTGAATTAATTTTATTACAGGTTACAAAAAGTAATCTGAATTGATGTTACCTGTGTTAATTTAATTTTATTTTTATTTTCAGTAAGTGTTCGACAGCAAAGAGAATATTCTAGAATTTCGCAACACAAAATAGAAGAGTATGTTAGAAATTGGCTTCGAAATGCTCCAGATCGGGAAGGAGGAAGGAACAAAAGAAGAAAACTTTTAAATTAAAAAAACTGTAAATAAATAATGTAAATGGATTTATAATTGTAAATAAAAAAAATTTTATACTGGATCTGTCTCGTTCTGAGCCATCATTAATAAAAATATCATTGATATAATGTAAATTATCTAACATAAAAAGTTCAGTATATGTGTGTTTAGTTAAGTGTGTTGCATGCTTTACAAAAATACAATAAAACAAATATCTTAAAATAATTAAGCTAGAATTTTATCTATATGTTCATGCGCTGAATTTAACAAAAGAACTGAAAATTAAACAACTGAACTGTTAACAATGAAGTGAAAATTTCTTATAGATATATTAAAATATTTATTGAATAAAAATAAATAATAACTGCTAATTCAAAAGTAATATTAACAAATTGGTAAAACATGATTATAATCAACATATAAATAAATTCTATTAGAAAAAATATTTTAGAAAAGAATCAAATCTAATATAAATATTTATGTAAGCAAAAATAAACTAATATTTACTAGCTCATTACAGTAAAAGCTGAAAATTCAAATTTTTGAAATTGTTTTAATTTATATATAATTATTTCTTAAGAAATAAAAACATATTTAATGTTATACTATTAATGTATATAAATATATATATATATATATAAATTTATTTTAACAAAATAAATTGTAATATTCATAAGCTCATTATAATAAAAGTTGAAAATTAAAATTTTTGAAATTTTTTTAATTTATATATAATTATTTCTTAAGAAATAAAATTATATTTAATGTTATACTATTAATGTATATATATATATATATATATATCTGCTGGCCAAGACGGCTGACAGCAGCGGCCCGATGGATGCCCGGCATCTTTGTGTTTGCTGGGTCATTTCTAAAGATGGCCGTTATTTAAAGGAACTGTTATTTAAGAACCGTTATCAACAAATAACCGTTTAATAAATAACGCGTTCTTCAAAAATTATGTTATTCAGATAACGTTTTTCTTTTCCTTAACTGCTGAAATCGTTCTTGTAATGGTAACTTCTCAAAGTCGTTACGGTATTGTAGAACGTTTCCACATTATGTTATTTTGTAGCGTTAAAGCTGTTCTCGTTGTTTTGTAACGTTAAAGCTGTTCTCGTTGTTTTGTAACGTTAAAGCTGTTCTCGTTGTTTTGTAACATTAAAGCTGTGCTCGTTGTTTTGTAACGTTAAAGTCGTTATCGTTGTTTTGTAAATTCCGTAATATTAAAAATGTTCTCTTTGTTTTGTAACTTTGAGGCCGTTATCGCTATTTTAGAATTTCCGGAACTTTAAAGCCAAAATCGTTGTTTCGCAACCAAATTTTAAATTGTTATTACGTTGTTTTGGTTTCTAACATTGACATTGAGTTTTCTCGGGAACACATTCCAAGCTTTTGCTTGGCCCGTTGCGTTGCTTAGCAACTAAGAATGTATACTTTTCGGTTCCACACTTTGATGAAGGAAAGTTAACTGAAAAGCGGATGCATGAATAAATATATATCATTTTAAAAGAGATTAAAACATTTGTAAAAATGGATATTTTTAAAAATACATTTTATGTTAATATTTTACGGGCATTTTATTTATTTTCAGCCTTTATTTATAATTATTTTTTGTGAATTTTAGCAAATTTTTCATTAAACTGAAACATTTTTTTAGAAACTTGAAACTATGCTCGCATATCAAAGCAAGCGGGAAATATTTTAAATTCAATTTCAAATTTCGGGAATTAATTTTTATAAATTAAAAAGATTAAAAGACGAAACTAACGTACCATTCTATAAAATTTGGATCAAACTAATATATATATATATAATTAAATTTGAAATTTACTTTAAGAATTAATATATTCTAAAAATAATTTTTTGACACTTATAATTTTTTTTATTTATTGAGAAAGCATCATCATAATTTATTGAAATTAATTTATATAAATAAAATTTTAATTATTTTAAATGATAATGTACTTGATTACATTAAAATAATATTCTTAGTGTAATAATTTTACAGTCCTAAAAATGTATTTGATGTACTGGAATAAAAGAATTGCATCATATTTCTTGTAGAAAGCCAGTTATAAAATTTGTTTTGAAATAAAAAGTATTATTGTTGTTAAGTTATTAAGAATCATGATAATAAATGTTTCAAGGTATATAATTATATTAAATTAATTCATGTATATTTGTAAATGTAGCTGTATTTATTTAATATTTGAAAATAAAATCACAGTAAAATTAATGTCCTACATATTACAGCTGCAAATTCTAAATTTTCCTCATTTATCTTTCAGGTTAAGTTGTAATTATGAGGAAAAAAATTGTTCATAAAAAGATCTTTTCTGTAGTTTCATTCCTATCTAATTTCAATATAAATCTTTAAATATAATTAGTTCTACTCATGAGTTATCCATAGAGTTATCTCTTAAGGCCATTGTGAACTGGACAGTTTACAGTAAACATTTGAGCAATATACATTTTACTAGCAGATTTCAAATTATCTTTCCAGTACATTTTTAACAGTATTTATACATTTTTCCAGTACATTTTTAACAGTAGATATATAATTATAGTTATATTATTTCTTTATGTGGATACTATTTTCTGTATTTTTAATGTTATTTCTCTATATATAACCTTTGATATTATATCATTATTTTAAACATACATGTCTTTCAAGATGAGTGCCTGAGAGTTTTCCAAGTTTACTCCCTTGCATAGACATTTGCAGTCTATTTATTTAAAACATTACTTTAAACATTTACATATTAAAGTAACTTTTCTTCAATTAAATTTCAAACGAATAAGAATTACATTAATTTGAAAGACTATAATAAGTAAATAACTATGGAATTTTATATAACATATATTCCTCAGCAATCATAAAAAGAAATGACAAGTAATAACTGTTTTTATAGTATGTAAAGTAAAAATGTTAATTCTGTTTATTAATTTAATTTATTTGAGCTCTTATGATATCAAAAGATACTTGCAGATCAAACAATACAAATTAAAAAATTTATTAGTTGATAAAATTTTTCATTTATAACAAAAACTTTTGTATATGCAAATAATTTTAAAAACTGTAAATTTATGTATTGTGTCAATAGTAAAAAACTGCATCTGAATTATTGACTGTAGTAATGCGTTTATCTATTTTACAGCAGCAACTTTCATACATTTTTATTTAAAAATACTGTTTAATTGTTAGTACTTTAAATTCACACACACACACATTTTATTAATACCACATAGGTCTCTTACTTTTACTTCTCCGTGAGGAATTTCATCTAGTAAAAATATTTAAGATAAATACACAATTGAAGCATATAGAACAGTGAAATCATGAATATGAAGTAAAATTCTATAACTTATCATAAGGGCAAATTCCTATATTCGAATATTTTCTCGTAAGTACTAAATATTCTGGTTTACGTATACAATTCTTTATTTTTAAAGAAAATATTATTTTCTATTTATGTTCATAAATATGTAATTTTATTGTATATGACATCTGTATAGATCCGATTTTCCTTTTATTACATAGATTTATATGAAAATTAAATTCTATTAAAATGTTTAATATTGAAAAAGAAATTTATATGAAATAGTAAAATATAATTAATTATTAAATATAAGTTAGTTTTATGTATATCGCTGGTTAAATTATCATTAAAATGATTTCACTATTTGAAAACTGTGGGTTCGATACTGATGTTACCATAAACTATGATGGATGGTGCTCTTTGGATATTGATTAATCGCATGGTTATATTCATAAGTTGATAAGACAGTAAAATTAAGAAATTTCGATCAAAATTCAACTTTTTAATTATATTGTGTCTCTAATTAGAGAAATACTTTTTCCAAGAAGATATATTTTAAGATTTATTCGAGCATAAGTGATATACTCAATAGTAATCTTTAGTGTAAAAGAAACATCAGTTAAAATTTATAAGAATTTATAATAGAAATTACATTGACGAATAAATTAAATTCATCTTGTGAGAAACTGAATTATACTTGGTTTAAAAAAATTCAAATTTAGACATATTTTATACATTAAAGTAATAAAATATATTAATAAGGAGTTAAGATCATTGGGAAACAAATTATGTAAATACACATTACTTAAGAATTTCTAACTGAAAAAAATCAATTGACAGTAAAAAAAATTATAAATCTTATTTAATCCATTGCAATTATTTTAAAAAATAAGTATCTGAAAATCAGTCTAGACTTAAATGTTGAATTTCCATATAATAAAGTAGGAAATTATTAAAAAATTGATTAAAGAATATAACAAAAATCATTAAAATTTCTATTAGTAAGTGATTTTCGATGCTCAGTCACTAAAATTCACCTTACACCTCATTTCCTCAAAAAACCAGTTTTGTCACCCCACGAAAGCTTCCTTTCTCTCCATAGAATTTCCAAGAAGACCAAAGGGAACGGATTTCTTAGAATAACTTTCCAAAAAGCCGTTATTTGATAACGCTTTCTAGAACATGTTATTTCCTTGGAGCGTAACGTTGATAACTAGTTATTCAAAAATAACTGCTTTTGCCATCTCTGGTTATTGAGGAAACTCTCTCAACTGGTTATTGAGGAAATGACTCATTTCCTCAATAAACCAGTTTTGTCACCCCACGAAAGCACAAGCGTCTCGAGACCGGGTCCGGAACGTCGGCTCCAAATGGGAATTCTAACGCATGCGCACTTGAAGAGAGTAGTTGCAATAATTTGGCGGTGTAAAACGTGACTATTGTTCAGACTTAATATTAGTAACCCTATGTTTTCTTATTCCCTGGTCTAATTTGAAACGAGGTTCGTGTTAGTCGATTTGTTTACATATGTTTGCAAGTTTTAATATTTCGAAATATGAAGGAAAAGCGGAATAGTTTGCTAATATCTTAGCACCATATTTAAAATAGAAATAGATAACAACTTTATTTCTATTTTATATGGTGCTGAAGACATTTATTTTTTCGCAGATAAGGTGGATGTGATAACATGAAAGTAACAAAGAAGTGTGAATTGCATTATCACGTTTCCTTCTTATTTCTGTATTCCCATGATAAAATTAATTTGACTAAATTGTTTTTGACACTATCATGCTTTAATTATAAATTAGCATCTCAAGTTTTTTTCCAAAGCCAAAATTAAAATATCTGTTAATTCAAAATAAAAATTGTTTAAAGCATTTTTTGCACACATGATTTGTTTTAATAAATTTTGTATGTAATATAAATTTCAATAAAAAACCGCTGAATAAAAAATATTTTGCTATTTAGTGTGTACATTGTCTATTTTTTAAATTAAAAATTCAAAATAAGATATATCACAAGTTGTAAATATTGAACATCTGTAGTTCAATTTAAGAATGCGAATCATTTATTTGAAATACAAAAATATTTATATTCTTTAAAAATGGGAAAATTTATGTATTTCATTTATATGAATAAAAAGACACTCAGTATAACATTTCATTCTGATTTTTGTGTTTTAATAAAGATATTATAAATGGGAATAAAATATCGTATGTAAAAAACTGAGGGTGAAACTAAATAAATTTTTTTCACTAAATTTCTCTTTATAATACAAAGAAATTATATTCCCGATGAATTAATTTTAACTAATAATTTGTTATATTTATAAAAATATAACAATACTAAATCGATACATTTTTCTAAAGGAAAATGGAAAGCGTAGCTGCGAAATCCGCCATGTTTAACAATGAGATAAACTTCCTAGCCAGAGAAACTTATCGCTGTCTTTACATTGCCAAGTCACTGAATCATAGCCAAAATCTTCTGGGAGCCGAGGCTCCGGGCTCTGGCTCGAGACGCTTGTCACGAAAGCTTCCTTTCACTCCATGGAATTTCCAAGAAGGCGAAAGTGAACGAATTTCTTGGAATAATATTTTTCAAAAAGCCGTTATTTGATAACGTTCTTTAGAACATGTTATTTCCTTGAAACATAACGTTGATAACTAGTTATCCAAAAATAACTGTCATTGCCATCTACACTCGTACGCGTCAACTATCACTGAAGAAACAGAAGCGTGACTCATCAAAGAAGATCCTGTTTCACTCCGTTGTCCAGATGGCTCTAATTCGACACCATTCCAGACGTTGGTGTCTATAATTTGGGGTCAATACCAGTCTTCTTAATGGAAGCCATAAGCGCTGGCCATTGGCAACCAATCAACGGCAAATGGTTCTTCTTGATGTGGGAGCATTCAGGGTGTCTTGTAGGGATGGAAAGAAACACCTGTAACAAGTATTTTGTAATCAGTATTTGAATGTAACAACCTGTAATCAGTACTTTTTTTCAAATACTCAGTACTTTCAGTAACAAAGTCAGCGCGAGTTCGAGTATCTTCAGACAGTTGCAGGTACAATGTAACTGACCAGTTTCAAAACAGAGCAAGTACGTGAGTACGTGCCTGTTACAAAGTAATCAGCCAGTACGTGAGTACGTGCTTGTTACAAAGTAATCAGTGTAGTTGCAGTGTACTTGAATGAATATAACAAGTACAGAAGAGCCAATGACAGAGCTAGTACAAGTAACAATGTCATCGATATATCGATATAGACGGATGAATTATGAGATTGTGGTAGCTTCTTATGGTCGGGAGGCTGGGTGGAAGAAGAGAAATGACAGTTGATTTAACTGGAAAATAGAAGAGGGATACTTGGGAATTGAAAGATCTCTTTGGGTTGGAGAGGGAGACATTATGAATTTATATTGGGCGAAATAAAATACGCATGTACACTTATTTTGTTTCAGTTAATAAAATAAATGAGTTCAGAAAACCCCAATAATCGTGGCACATCTCTTTAATGATTATCGTTCTCTTTCAAATACGAGGGTCACTCTGAAATTTTTGAGATACAACTAGGTTTTTAAAGTTATACTTACAAAATTTTAGGTGTGTTCAAAGTAGTCTCCTACAGCATCAGTGCACTATTGTAGACGAATTTTCCACAGATTAAATGCCTCAAGCCATTCATTTCTTCGAATGGATGAAAAAAATGCATTTATAGCCACATCAATCTCTTCTTCTGAATGAAAACGACGTCCACGTAAATTCTTTTTAGGTAAGAGAATAACCAAAAGTCGCACATAGCTAGATCAGGTGAATACGGTGGATGTTCGATCACTTTAATTTGTTTCTGCTTAAGAAACTCAACTGTTAATCCGCCTGTATGTGAAGATGCATTGTCATGGTGAAGCATTAGTCCCCTAACATTCAAATCTTGTAGAATTTATGGAAGACATTTAGTGGTATACCAGTTTGCTGTTACTGTCTTCTGTTTTTCCAACTTGATGGCTTTGACCAATCCCGTACTTCTGAAGAAAACGGCATACATCACTTTTTTCAGTGCGCGTTGTTTTTTCACCATTGTTGGCGTGGGATCATCTTCAAAGACCCATACTTTGCTTTCTTGGCGTTTCGAAATGAGTAAAAACTTTAATTAAGTTAATTTTTACCTTACCTTTATTTATACCATCATGTGTTACCGTCATGTTTATTTTTTAAATTAAGGATTGATGTAAATAAAATATAGGTATTTCTGTTCCTCCATTTTGTATTAAACATTATTTCTTAATATTTTACCTTAAAACATTATAACATTTATACTGTTGATAAAACTGTTTTATATTTTTTGATAGTTATTGAAATTTTATGCAACTATATCTAATATAAAATGATTATGTTTACACAAACATTATTATACAGTTTTAATTGCAAAGCTACTTTATTTCACCATAAATTGATTAAGTTTCAGGAAATTGAAACAAGATATGTGAGTTAATGCAATTTTTATTTTAGAAAAAACTGGTTTATCTACTATGTATAAATATAAACAATTAAACGTCTTTTATAATAAAAATTACTATCCATTATACATAACATTTTTTTACTATGTTTGTCTCGTTAATGTTTAATTATAGAAATATAAAATTTTATTTAAGTTGAATTTTTTGATTAATTGCTGTATTTTTGCTAAGCAAACTTAAAACAAAATCTCTTTGTAATTGACTGAACCTCCTACTTTACAAGTCTTGCAAAATATTAACCAGTTAATTATAAAAATTCATTTATATAATTGGAAAGTCTTACTATATTCTAATAAAATATTAAGCTGATTAGGTTGAAAAATTGAAATTATATTATCTCATTTAATTTTATATTTTAATTAACATTGGAAGTCTATGAAAATTAATATTGAGTAATTGGAAAATTTACTTAAATCTGATATAAATTCTGAAAACAAATGTAAATAACAAAATATCATTGTTTTTTAATTGAATGAAATTTAGAAGTTTTATAAGTTTAGAAGTTTACGAAAAATTTAGAAGTTTACAATTTTATACAAAAAACGGTTTGTATATAAATAACTTATATTTCTTTGCCTCATACTAGAAATTAAAGCATTACAGGAAAAACAAAAACTTGCAATTAATGAAATGTTGCATAAATAATTATTTTTTATATATCTTTTTATTAATATTTAAGTGAATGCTTAGTTATAAATGATAATTATTTAAATTAAAGTCAATTATATTAATTAATTTTATGGAGTAATATAAAATATTATTGATCTACTTATTTAGTTTTAATTAATTATTAATTTATCTATTATTAATTTAGTTTTTATTCAATTTATTTATAAAATTTTAAAAACTTTCATTATATTTTAATCCGATAGATGGCAGCACAATAGAAATTGTAACAAGTACTCTCTCATGTAATCGATAAAATACTTGTTACTTTAAAAGTTACTGTACTGAGTACAGGAAAAGTAACAAGGCCCCATACTTAGTCTAGTCTATTATGACATACAAACGAGGTAAATTGATTTAAAAACTTTATAAAATATTTTCTGAGTTTTCCAGTAATTTAATACTATCTTCTATTTTGAATGTTATTATTACTGATTAAATAGATTATTTTCTTTCTCTTCAATATGATTTGTTATTAAGAACAAAATATTAATTGAAAAACATCGTAAAATATAAGCTATAAAATCTGTATTGTTCCTCAAAAAATTCCTTCAATATTAAATAAAATCTTTCTAAATAATCTAAATTTTCTCTAATTCTTCACAGAAATTATCTAATTCTTTTACAGAAAAGTCTCAGTTTTTATCGTTTGTTTTAATAGAAACAATTATATACTATTACGATCTAGTGTTTACTTTTTCAATTTTGTTTATATTTGGTCATTGTTTATTAGGCATCATAGGAATAAAAATGTTCGAAAATTTTTAAGGCATAAGTTTAATTGTCTATACATTAGAAATTCTGTATACTAGTAATTATATAGAGAAATATTCTTAACATTTTTGTGGATATTTAATTTCTTTACAAATTAAAGTGTACAGTCAAAATTTTATGATTATACTCGCTTTAGCAAACAAATTGTATTAAGTTGTCACTGGTCTAATGAAAACTTAAGTTATAAATTTTGGCTCACTTTACTAGATTTAGTTATATTTTAAAAACTTGGTGAGTTTTTTTTTTAAATAGTTTTACTGCATTAAAAGGAATAGTCTAGTTTTGAAATAAATATTTCTATAAATTAAAATTATATTTCCCGAGAGATATAAAGTTTTAATTATATTTCCCGAGTAATTTGCATTCTCCATTATATGGGTACAATATTAATATCACACCTTTTGTTTACATATTTTTACTTTGTAATATTGAAGTTGGATGCATGTGTGAAGTAAATTGATTAAAGAAATTAAAATTTAAATTGATGTCAAATTTTTTTTCATCAAATTAAATTAAAATTTAAATTGATGAAAATTATTATTTAAATTGATGTCAAATATTCTGTAATGATGTTGGTAAGAGCAGAAAAAATTTCTTTTTTGTGATTATTGCTTAATTTTCATTACTTGTTAGTGTATTTTGTAAAACAGGTCACTTTTATAAGATTATTAACATCAATATTTTAAAAGCAACGTTGCTACCAGAAAAAATTTCAACTTTTCTAGTTTTAAAAACAAGTGTTTAAAGAAATTTTGTTTTTAATTCATTGGATGTGTTTCTATTTTTGCAATATAAATGTGTATTGCACTTAAAACAAATATAATTTATTTTTGGGCTAATAAAATGCAAATGCTCGTTCATTTTGTTATCAATGTATTTGTTGACAGATTGATTGGCAATATTTAATTTCCTACAAGGATTCTGTTTTTCCTTACTTTATCAATATAAAAATAAATTCTATTTAATAGTTACATTATGTTTAATTTTTTTTAATGTAACATATGATAGATTTAAATAAATTTTGTTGTTTACTATTTATGACTTTTTATGCAATTAACTATTGGCTAGTATTTTATTACATGAAAAAATTTAAAATAATTTAACCTCTGTTAAGGTTGACAATATTAACAACTTTGAAACAGTTGTTTTGTGAAGACTGCGAGACAATGTTCTGTTTATAAATATTAGCAATTTTTATGTTTTTTTAATCTTATTTCAAGTGTCAAAAATATTTTTTGAATGTTAGTCACGTTTTAATTTACAAGTGGATACCTACGTATTATCTCAACCATGACAACCTCCGGGATAACTTGCCAAATTGACAACCCTAATGTCGCACGCATCTGAGGTGTTGAATTGGCAACCATTTACTTCCTTTAAAATTTCCCCGTTTGCCACCTTTCTCAGCCTATCCGTTCGTTGAAAATGGCAAGCTCGAATATTAAAATGCGAATCTGGGATTTACCAAAAAAGATGCCGTTACATTTTTGTAGAAATATAACATTTTACCAGACGTTAGGAAATGTACCAAGTCTCATTCGATAAAGCTTTATTTTAGAAAACTGATTTTTTGAAAGTACAACCTGTAATCAACACGCGATTATAAGAAGGGGTAATTGGTTTGAGGGAAGTCGTATCCCGTTATTAACAGCAGTTATTATTGCTGGTGCAAAGAATTAACAACAGTCAAATTTTGTGATGAGGAACTTAATTTAGCTGACAAAACAGTCATAGACTGGAATAATTATATGAGAGAGATTTGTGTTCTCCACGTGGAAAGCGAAGAAAGGACGAAAATAGGTGGACCTGGCCGCATTGTGGAAATAGATGAAAGCTTGTTCACGAAAAGAAAAATAATTCGGGTCGAATATTGCCAGAGCAATGGATTTTGGTGGCGTCTGCCGAGAGACCAAACAAGCATTTTTAACAACTGTTCCTAATAGAACTGCAGGCACTCTTTTTCAGAAAATTGTCAAAAATATTGAGGAAGGGAGTACACCTTATTCTGATAGTTGGAGAGCACACATATGAGACTGATCAATTGGCAATCGTTGGATAATCATTTAAGAGTGAATCACAAATATAATTTTGTCGACCCCGAAAGGGGTGTGCATACACAAACAATCGAAAGAATCTGGGGTTCCGCGAACTGGAGGAACAAGAGACACCGGGGTACAGCAAGACACCATCTTGAGTCTTATTTGGCTGAATTCATATGGCGACAAGACCAAGAAAAGGATAAAAAAAATGGTTTTGATTCTATTTTAAAAACCATTTCGCAATATTATACACCAAAACGTAATTGATATATCTTAAATAAAGGTATAAGAACTATACCGACATAAATTACTTACTATTTATCTTCATATATTATTTATTATTTTCTTTCATGCTGTTTCTACCATATTGTACTTTTCAGTTAGCCGGTTCATGTCCCGTCAGCGTATTCCGTTTTTAGAATTGGATCGGTTTTATATAATGCCGCCAATATGGTTGCGATAATACGTAAGTACATACCTACAAGTGTCTTTATAAATAAATGATTATTGTGTAGATTTTTTATCAAGTGTCATTATTATTAAGAAATTGAATTGCAAAATATAATTAATCTTTACTCATGTTAATGTTTCATTATTTTCTCCTTCTTGATTTAGTTAGTGCTGAGACATCTGAGAAGTAGGATGTTTAGTTGGCATGGAATGTACATCTTAGCAGTCACTTTGTTAATGTTTTCATTATGATTAAATAAAAATAAATTTTCTCAATAAATATTGCTTTCTGATATTTGCTTACCTTATTTACTCTCATGATATATACTTGTTATTATTAAAATGTAGATTTTTGTCGTTTTCATGCTCAGTTTAAAACAATTTATACTAAATTTTGTTAATCTGTTAATTATTATTGTTAATTAAATTAAATTTTGCATATTCTAAGATTTAATATTTCTTTATATTGCAGTAGTTTTTATTACTTCTGGTAAATGTATCAAATTAAACAAAATAAATTTAAATTAGGATGTTTTTGTAAAAAAATCTTTTGCAATCACTATTACTTCTTAAAATAAATATTGTGATGGTTTTTATTGATAAATTTACTCTATTTACGGAAAAATATATGAATTAATCAATTACATGGTTAAAATACATTAATTGCATTTTAAATTGGTTTTTATAAATTATTTTTCATAAAAATCGGACTAAATTTTTAATTATAAATTTAAAAAATATGTGAATTTAGCTGCTCTTTTATTAAGAAATAAATCATGGAAGTGCTCTAAATGCATTGTTAAAATAAAGAATTTATTTCACATAATACAAAATTATTCCTTTTTAAACAGTTCTTTAAGTGTTCTTTTGGAGTGTGTGCGTTTATTATTGAATATATGAAGAGTAAGTATACTGTTTGGCAATCCAAAAATTTTAGTGAATTCTTTAATGTCATGCATCTGTATATTATATATAATTTTTAAAATCATTTTAGTGTTTAATATTTTGCAAAACTTTTACTTTAGAAAATAATATTTTCAATATTCAGTTTTTTTCTAAGGAACAGAAGTTATTGAAACTGAGATTAAAATACATATTTATTTTCATTTTTTATCTACATTAAATAAAAAATGAGAAGTATCTTCAAAATCAGTAGTTTTGTTAAAATTTAGGAATACTCATAAAGAAATTAATTCTGAATTCTTGACTTCATACATATTGTTTTTATGTTAAAGGTTGATGCAAAAGTAAAATATATTATTATAAAGAATTTACTTCCACTTTTTTTAATCTTCAGGAAATTATCATTAACAAAAATCCCTCTATAATTCAAACAGAATTTAATTTTAATGTATTTCTATTGCTTTAAAATTTTTAAAAGTTTGATTAAAAAAATTTACGTGATTTGATTTTTAATAATTTGAAAAGTTAAAAGTAAAACATTTAACTTTTCAAATTATTAAAAATCAAATCATTTGTTTTTTGATTTGATTTTTAATAATTTGAAAAGTTTTTTCAAATTATTAAAATTTGAAATTTTTTTTGTAAGAAATTTCAAAATTTAAAAGTCAAAAATTTAAAAAAGAAAAAATAATGTTTTTTCTTTTGAAATTAAGTATTTAGTCAATAAAACAATAAATGAACCCACAAAAATGCTTGCAACTGCTATAAAATATTTCAAAATACTGTTTCAATTGATAACTTCTAAAAATTTTGTGGTTAGAAATGCATTTCAGCTCTTAATATAATTCTGGAAAATATACATATTTTAAAAAATAACTAAGATATCTAAATCATATCGTCTAAAATTCGATCTGGATATCTCTTGGATATCGTGTTTTATTTATATAGATATCTCATGGATATCAAAACATCCCATAGATATCCAGGAAACATCCAAAGGATATCCAAAATATATCTAAGAGATTTATCGCCCTCTCTGCTGGTTCCTCACTTTATATCCTGTCCAACGTGCACTGGAGAGCTGCGCATTTCACATCATTTGTATGGCTCGGTAAGGTTCATCTGCCTTGAAATTTGCATAATTTTCTGGCCACTCCTTCGGGTTTTGCATTTTCATTGTTGTGCAGTGTGTAATAAGACATTATTATGAGCACTGCAATTATTCAAAATGTACATTCTTGAGAACTTTTTCAAAAATAAATATTTATCAGTTATTGTGATAATTTATCATCATAGATTTTTTTCTGGCAACCAAATAGATTGGGAAAATCTTGATATTAAATTTATCTTGCCATAAATATTCATGTTCATCATAATTATTAAAAGTGAATGAAGCAATAAATACTACAAACTATCTTATACATTGTAGTGTTACAAGAGTCAGTTTTTTAACTTCGTCAAACATTCTGCAATTATACTCTTGAATTACAAATTTATGAAATAGCATTAAGTATTGAAACTGGTAAATAAAGGATGCGTTTTTAAGAAAAGAAAATCACCCTATAAATTTCTTATGAGAAAAATGCTAAATATAACTAAGAAAGAAAAATATTAAAACACGGAAAAACGCTACCAAATATATTACATTTTATCATGATGTCGATGGCTCTGCCTGTATTATATTCAATAGTATTTTCACATGACATCAATGATTTCGCCTACAATTTTTATCGTCATTCAGCACAATGACGACAACATCCGGAACTAGTTCAGTATTCCCATCTATTGGCGAACGCGGCGAATGTTTTTCGTCGCCAAGCTAAGCACGCATTTATTAACAAGGGAAATTTCCCGAAGTTCGATCGAAAAATAAGCATTTTAGAAAATTTAAAAAGGGAAATAAATATAAATAATGGACTTACTTGATATGAAGTTAAACTGATATGCCGATTGGTATATTTATTTCGACATTTTGTTCGTTAGTCACCAATGTCACATTTCAGTAAAAATAATTATCCATATTTTCACGAAAAAAAAAACATGTGAAAAATATTTTTTTAAATATATACTTTTATTAAGTAAATAAAAATGAAACACGAATACAATAAAAAAAATACATGTAAACAATACAATTTAAATAAAATAATTACACCTTCTCCGAAATTTGGTACCCATCCCAATTAATTCCCGAAACAATTTCAATAAACTTGTTGAAATTCCTCAACAACACTATGAACATGGGACATTATGGAAATATAACAATAAATTAACAAAAATGTATAAGATAATAATTAATTAACAAAACGAAATTGGGAAAAAAGAACATTTTACAATTTTAAAAGTATAAAAGAAAATATTTGAATAAATAAAAAATATATGTATAATAAATAAACCAAATAAAAAGATTGATATAATTAATAAATAATATAAGAGAAATTTTAAAAAAAGAAAAATTTACGATGTTTGGACGCTGGCGACAACGAAATACCACTGAAAGGAAACACAACTTCCAATTGAAACTTAGAACAAAGAAACTCAAAGTGAAACTAAAAAAGCTTTTGCCACTGAAAAAAAGCACATATATAACGTAAAAATTATGTAAAACAAGAGAAAAAAGAAATCTGGCAAACAAAAACTGAAATCGACAACACTACGATCAAAACAAAGGGCGCCAGATTTGGCGAGAAATCATATAGATGGGGATACTAAACTTATATCCATCATCCCTTTAGCTGGGTCACTATGCCATAATGTCTTTGAAGGAATATGATGTTTGGTAGAGCAACAACGAATACCCGATTATTGAGATGATGGCTACAACACTGTATTACAATTGTCATTGGTTTAAAATATCCATGACGTCAGATAACCTTTCATCTATGTCGCACATAAGTCATTACGGCATCGTAATGAGGCAGCGTTATAAATTCGATTTGTCAATGAATTTGCTGCCTACCTTAAAATGACATTCTTCGAGCGGCAGCGGCTAAAATGAGCACAGCTTGCCAAGCGCAAAAAATTGCCAAATGTGGCAAAATTTGGTGATTTTTTTCCTTGCCAAATTAATTTACCAAAAGCAATTAATTGCCAAAAATGGGGATGAAATGTAGCCCCAGTGCACATGCGCGAACCACGTGCCCACAATTCAAATTTTCGCCATTTTCATTTTGGATTTTGCATTGCATACAGCAGCGCAGGAAATCTAAACTTTCCACTTCACCTGAAAATCGTGCGTTGAAATGGAATCTATAATATTATGAAAAGAGTTGATTTTTTTATTTTTTACAGATTTTATTGCATCGATAATTTATGTATATCCTCTTCAGAATCACGATACAATCACAGAAGAAAAATGAAGATGAGAATTTTATTTTAATTATTTTCTGCAGAGACATGGAATTTTTCGAAATGTATTTTAAGTACTTAAATTTTCAATAAACGAAACTATAAACAGAATCTTTCTATTTCCCAATTTTTTGAATTTTCTTTTCTGTAATATTTTTCTATTATTTTGCTATTGGATCCATTATAAAAAAATTAAAATTTACTATAGATTTGTTTTTTTAATTTATCGCAGAAAATCTTAAATTTGAGGAATTGAATGAAACAATATTTTTGAATGAACTGTATTTTTCGTTTAAATTAAAATGTAATTTTCAGTGTAAATGTTCAATGGGATAATATTGTATAAAGTTATTAAACGATATTTGAAAATCTGCATTTTTATGTGCTAAAGATTTACAAAATTCTATCTGAAATCCATGAATTTATTAAAATTATTTTAAATATATAAAAATATTAATTTACTAATAAAAATTTTCATTTTATTTATTTTCACTGGATGATATTAAATCTAATTTTTATTCAGATATTTTTATTATTTTTGCTACATTATTTCCTCATATTTCCTTCAGTTTTAATTCTGAAATATTTTAAAATAGAATATTTTAATTAATTTCTTTTTATGAATTAACTTACTGGGGTGCGGTATAGAATCGTGTGCCACTTGGTTTGGTAATACATTTTGGTGATAAACTTTAATTTCTGGTAACCCTATCTTCGTTTAGTTTTTGTGTAGCTGCCATATTGTTAGTCACACATTAGCACTTATCTTGGCGTCAAAAATATAGCCAAGAATCAAGAGTTATCCCATTGTAAATTTTTACCGATTATTGTATTCTTATTTAGTGTTAGGCTTAGCAATTTGAAAGTGGTCAAAAAGTGGTTGAAAGTGGTAAAATTTGAAAGTGGAAAGAATAACAACCATAAAAGTTTCTTATATGGTTGTTATTCTTTTCCAACAGTCGATTGGCATCCATTGTGGGCTGCTAATCAAATTCTAATACCTACGTCTCTTTCACTTGGCAAAAAATAATTTTTCGCCAATTGGCGGGGCTGCGACCGTAATGCTCACTTTTACTGCGGCAGCAAAGAAGGAGAAGTTCACTATAGAATGTCTGAGAATATTGTCAAAGTTCATTTTGTTTATAAAACGATTTCTTGTCTTAATATCAAGGTATCGGTTTGAAAAGTCGTTTTCCATTGATTCAAGCCATTAACACGTTGACCGAAGTAAAAGCAAAAGGAAAAAGACCTCCACTTTATGGTTAGTTTAAATTTGGCAAGGACGATTTAAATTTTTAAAAGCTTCATTAATTAATAGAATTCTAAATTAATAATTTTAATATTTGTTGTCAATCTCTTTTAAATCTTAAGACTAATTCCTGCTTAAGCCAACATTATCATTATTATTACATTCATTTCATTGGAGAAGAAAAAATAATAAATATTGTATCTGAATTAAATTTAAAAAAAATTTTAATCATTAAAAAATAACAAACCGTTATTTAGCTTATTTCCCATTTGATATTAAACTTACTTCACATTTTGCATAAAAAAAAACTGTGTGGTTGAAAATACTTTATTTATTTTATTTTATGAGACATGTATTAAAAATTATAATCAATGCATTTGCATAGATTTTAATGGAATTAAACAACAGAATTTAGCAAAATTTAAAATAAAACATTAAGAAGTATTTAGAATAAAATCCAAAAAATAATTCGTTTTCTTTTAGAACTTTTTAGAATTTGTTCGTTTGCGCAAAGTAAAAAAGTCAAGTTTTTCAAAAAATTAACTTTTTAAATAAATAGAATTTAACAAAAAGGAGATTTCCTAATTTTATTGAACAAAACAATACATAAAAATAAGAATTTATTGCAAAAATGAGTCACATAAGAATACGATCTGATTCCCCTGTGGTACATCAGAGGAAATAATGCTTTGCTTGATGCCGTTTATGTAGTTTGAAATGCAAAATTTATTCTTGAAATGCACAAGTGACTGGAAATATTGGGTTAGCATAAATAGTCCAGTTATTTAAAAAAAGACTATATTTTCAGAAGCATTACACTGATAACCATGAAAGTTGTGTGCAACCATCATGGAAGACGAAGAATCACAAGCTCATCAAGTATATAAGCTCATTATATGTCACCATAGCTGAGACACACAAAGATGATTCATGCTCAATAAGTATCAAGCTCAGTCCATACATTTTGTAGCAAACGACTTGTTTCCATGAATTGTCGATACCGCCAAAATGTAGATTGTTCATACTGTAACTCTATTTTTTTGCACTCTCTTTTGAACATGCACTATAACACACGAACAGCTATATATATATTCAGGGATATAAAAACTTTTTTCTTTTTTCCGATCGGTTTAAAAGACCAAGAACTTGTTCAATGTAAGCGTATGATTCTTTTTATATGTCTCACATATATGCATACTAGCAATATTCTTGAAAATACAGCCTTTTCTAAGAGAACGAATCATTTATGCTAGCCCTGGACCACTTAATGTATTTTTCAGAGTAACATCATGCTAGATACAAAAGAGATAAGATGATAAAAAAAAAATTTCATCAAAATTTTTAGTTTTATAATTTCTAACACAATATTTTTTGAAATATTTAAAAAATTTTTTGATATTTTAATATTTTATCATTGTTAATAAAAAAATTTTCCTCGCGTTTTAAACTTTATTAAAATTTAGAATTTCTTTTCTATCATAACCAGTTGCAAGAGATACATCAGTTTCAGTATCAGTTTTTCTATTCCCCAGTAAGAAAATTTCCACATTTTATTAAAATTTTTTATGAAAAATATTTCAGTTTTCGTAATGAATGCTTTATAATTTGATGTTTTTAAGACCTTTAGTTAAATGTATATTATACAAGAGCTGAGAGAAAAATTTCAAAGCAGTAAAAAAATAATTAAAACTTAAGGAATAATTCAAAATTTGTAAAAATATCAGAAAAATGCGGATAAAATTAGTTAATATTGATTTTGCTAAATTTTAACTATTAAATTCATAACTTAATCTGTATATTTCATATTTATAAGCTTGTAAATTATTATTTTTTTGAGAATATTTAGGAAGAAAATTTAAGTTAAAGAATGAGGCGAACTTCCCTGAATTCTTCACGGAATTGGTGGCTCTACCAACTAGGGTGGGAGTCTCCTTCCTTTAGAAGCAGGGGCCGAGCAGAAGACCCCCTATACACCCCCAGAGGTGACACGGCGACCATGACCTACTGAATGTGCTCTATCGCCATTACGGAACACAATGAACCCGCTGAGTCGGGAATCGAACGCATTACCTTCCGACTCCCAAACCAACTATCCTACCACAGCCTCGATAAAATTTTAATAAGTGAATTCCTATAATTCTTAAATTTAATAAGGGATTAATGAAGATTTACTCTCTTTTTTCAACGTTGCGTGTCCCCTTTATAGTTTGATATTGCGCTCAACCGGCGAACCGGTTGGCTATGTTTACTATTCAACAGGCATATTAAATTTCACAGACAATATCCACAGACGTCCAAGAGATCTTGCCAGTAGTATTAAGAATTCTTTGGGTGTATAGTTTCAAAAGTGAATAAATTTTCCTAGAAATCCTTTGATGATAACATCTTCAAAAGAGAAAAATCCTCCGCAGGCGAGGCGTGCTAGTAGGAGTAGGGGCAGTGGTATGGGCCAGCGTATATGGGAACCAAGTAGGCTGTGGCCTGCGTCTTCTCCTTCCGCTTCTCCTTCCTGAGGCACTGGGCACCGCACAGGAAGAGGAAGGAAGAGGACAGCGTCAGAGACACCCCGAGCCATGCCAACACATACGACCACCCGTAGTAGCTTCTGCTGTAGATCTGCAGCACCTGCAACACAATAGCAAATGAATGGTTTGAAGCAACTTCTCATTGAGGTTAAAACATACAATTTTGGAGATAGAATGAAACAAACATCTATCTATTGTTAACAAATGTAAGAGGAGAAAAAAATTCAGACAAAATTAAATCACTTTTTGCTGCCCAACTTGCTTAGTGGTCAGCGTGCCTGACTGCGGATAAGGAGTTCCTGGGTTCGAATCCCGGTTCGAGCATGGATGTACTTTCTCTCTCTATCCTTGTATGAATGAGGAGTGAATGGTTGCCTACCCTATAAACGGGCATCTATAGCATGTGTGTACTGAGGAAGTCGGACTCCACACCAAAATAGGGTTCAGTTGGAAAAGTGGAGCAGCGCACCCCAAGTTGCCAGCCTAGCTGGCACACGACAACAACATATAATTTATATCTTAAGACTGATATTTTTTAATGGGCCGTAGTAGCCTAATTAAACCAAATAAGGAGATCCTAGGTTCGAATCAAGGTTTGGGCATGGATGTACTTTCTCTCTCTTTCTATCCTGTCTTTGTCCTCTCCTTGTATGAATGAGGTGTGAATGGTTGCCTACCCTATAAACGGGTTCCTATGGCATGTGTGTAGAGCAAAGTCGTACTTTCACCTTCATGGTGCTCTGATTAAAACGAAAGACACTCCCAATTGACTTAAACTCGCATAGCCAAGGCATAGCGAGCTTGGCTTGTCCAAGTGTCATAAGTAACAACAAATCACTTTTTTGTGTGGTGTGTAAAACACACAATAAGTATCCCTTTCATAAAATAAATGAATGCATAAAACATGAGAAAAACGAGGATGAAATTATAAATCGGAATTTTATTTAAAAATATGTAAGATGTATAGTATTTCTATTTATGAAATGGATAACTAGAACTTTAAACTAAATCTGTGACACAACAGACTATGCAAACCAAGGACTACATATCATATATGTTTTCCTTGGTCCTGGTATAACCTAAGGTCCTGGTATGTGAACTTGTACATGTACCAGTTAGGTGCTCAGCCTAACGTGAAACCTCCAGTGCTCAGTTCGCAAGCAAGTGTCAGGTACTCAATTTATCAATCCATTGAAGAGATGAAAAGCTGAGTTAACCTTGCTCTGTCCAAGGATCGAGCCCCAGACCTGCGCCGCAGAAGCGCGAAATGCTACCACTAAGCCACCGGGCTTCTGAGCAATATGTTATAAAATCTTGTAAGAATATGTATAATCAATGTTCGAAATTGCGCTCTCTTTTTTGGAGGTGAATTCTTGTGGTGTATTCTGAGAAAGGTTTTTAAATTATTGATTTCGGATCCGTTGAGCTGTAGGAATTCATTGGGAATTCTAAAAAGAATTCAAAGAAGGTAGTTTTAAGATTATAATGAAACGTCACCCGAGTGACTGGCGTTTGAAAAGATGTTTCTGTTGCATGTCAGTCTTGTGCACAGCAAAAAATTTTCAAAATAAGCTTCAAGAAAACAGCCCTCAAAATGATTTTCTAACTTGAATATGGAGATGGCGACGAAAGTCAATTAACAAAAATGAAAACAATTTAAAAAATTTTAAAAAAAAGTTAAATTTTTTAAAATCGAAGTTTAATAGTATTTGTGTTTACAGCCATCTAGTGGGTGGACAGGCCTCTTTAGAGTAAAAGGTCTTGGGTTCGATATCAGCCACTATTGAAAACCAGGAGATGGTTGTTGAGCATAGAATTTCTACGTGTCTGACAGAAAGAGTGCTTCTGACTTTTCCAAGTTTTCTACCTTAAGACACATGAATACGGCGTTCCAGGAAAAACATGGAGAAACTTTACAGCAACCTGTTCGGCTGTCCACCACGTCCTTCTTAGAGGTAACCAGAGTTGGTTCTACTTCTTCTTCTTAGAGATGGGTTTGTATTATATTGGTGACCTCTGCTTTAATCAGCATTTTGTACCACTAACTCCAAACCCAATGTTTCCTAGTTCCAGTTGCTCGGGTCACCCACTTTATTAATAAAGTGTGATAACCCTTTAATGGAGTCAAGGTGTAACTCTCTAATATGGATGATGCCTAACGAAGTTAATCTAGGGGGGTAAGAGCCTCGCATTCGTAAATGATATGCTCTGCTGTTTCCTTTTGCGTATGACATTTCCAGCAGATAGGGTCTAGCTGAAACAGTCCCATCTGGTCAGAGAGTCAGTCATGCTAGCGATAGCTTCCTGACTTTCACCAGAAGAAGATGGTTTGGAGGTCACTTCTATCTCCTGTGAAGGATTCATTGCTGCCCCTTTACTAGATTGCCTCTGAGTTCCCTTGTCTTTTTTAGCAAGGTCTACATCAGAGGCTTCACAAAAGCAGAAAGGTTAGTTGTTTCTTGTGTCTTTTCAGCCACAAGATAACAATTAATAAGCTCAGGTAATATAACAGTTCACCCAGCATTCCCTGAGTAACTGGGCAAGGCAAAAAGCTCTAGAAGTTCGCCAGGCAACAAGAGGAACCAGGGTTGGTTAGCTGGTAACATAGTGTAGACATTGCCAGTAATTACCTAAATCTTACTGAAGATTTTGGAATGTCATCGGCTATGATAAACCATCTGCGGTCACTGTTACAGAGATGACTGCTTGAAGAATCACAGGCAAGAATCTCTGAAATTACATTCTAAATCCCATTTGTTCATGCAACATTGGAAATACAGTGTTTTCCATGCTTTCACACTCTACATTTTGTGTCAATCAAGATCGAATAGCTATGGTGAGCTTCAGACATCCTGCCTATGGCTCTTCGTGTTGTGTTGGCCATCCACACAGAATGGTGACACACTCTTAGACTTCAAAGTGTCGCTTTTTATGGATATTACTCTTAAAACCTACTATAATAACACCATGAGTTCCAGTGGGTCAATTGCTTCATGCCAATTCCCGTTAAGATCAGCAAAGTGAAGCATCATTCGCCGAGGGCAGTGGTTGGGAGGGTGACCACGTACACTCCCTTAATGGCTTGTTGGAGCTCCGTGTGTTGGGGACGTGTCTACGTTTATATGTGACGTCCAAAGTTATTCATTGGTGTGGCGTGGATGTGTAGAGGAGGGTGCCAGCTGAGGTGTGACCTCGTCACCTGACCATGGTTCAAAATGACGAGGTACTTGGTGATGGGCAAGTATTCCAAACCCGTTAACCTAAAGGTGCAGTCCGGGGTTTGCCTTCACCACTTTGTATGTATGTATAATAATACCATATACCGGCTCGTTTTAAAGAGCTTGTAAAGATCGGTCAAATAGTTCGTAAAATCGAAAGTTCTTAAAGTACAAAAATGAGTGTCCGATCTTAAAAAGATTTTTAAAAACACAAAAACAAAGTGTTTACTTTTTTATAAATAAAGTACAGTAAGAAAATTATTTTCTATGCAGTAAGTGAGAATATGGTGCAGTTATAAAATTAAAAAAAAATTAATATTTGTGAAAACAATTCTTGTTTTCTTTTTACTGAAGTCATATTATTTTTTCTGTTTCAAAATTACGTTTTTAAAAACCCATTTTCTTCGGCGTAAGGTAGAAATTCACGGTTGATTTTTTCAAAAATTACCTCGTTAACTAGTCATCTGCTTATTTCGCACAGACATTGCCGCCATCTTCTTGTTTGATATCTCTCACAATTCTCATTCATTACGTTCTCAACCATTTGACTAGTGGTCAGCGTACCTGACTGCGGATAGGGAGGTCCTGGGTTCGAATCCCGGTTCGGGCATGGATGTACTTTTTCTGTCTATCAATCCTGTCTTTGTCCTTTCCTTGTATGAATGAGGTGTGAATGGTTGCCTACCCTATAAACGGGTCCCTAGGGCATGTGTGTAGAGCAAAGTCGTACTTTCACCTTCATGGTGCTCTGATTAAAAACGAAAGAAGCTCTCAATGGACTTAAATTCGCATAGCCAAGGCATAGCGAGCTTGGCTTGTCCAAGTGTCATTAGTAACAACAACAACAACCATTTGATTATCCGGTCGTTCTTACGTTACATCCGACTGCATGTCTTGACATGAAATTTCGGACAGCAGGTGAAACTTTGTCCATGGCTGTTGGACGCTGATGGACTCACTTCATTCAAGTCGTCAAATACATTTTCTTCAGTGATAATGATTTCTTTACTAGAAATCACTTGACAAGATGACCTGATTACCAAGAAGATCAAATCGTCGTTTTTTGCAGCCTCATTACAAGTCTAGAGTGTCTAAATTGTCAATAAGCTAATTCCAAATATATGAGACATTGGTTAATCCTTGAAAAAAACTTACAAAAAGCGATTGGTGCATGGGCTATAAAACAGCAGTTAAAACAGGCGGGAGATACTTCATATAAATTACTTTAACAGAACCACACACACACACAGGATTCCCACATCAGTTGTTGTTGTTTTCTAATGACACTTGGACAAGCCAAGCTCGCTATGCTATGCTAATTAAGTCGATTGGGAGCGTCTTTCGTTTTTAATCAGAGCACCATGAAGGTGAAAGTACGACTTTGCTGTACACACATGCCATAGGGACCCGTTTATAGGGTAGGCAACCATTCACACCTCATTCATACAAGGAAAAGACAAAGACAGGATTGATAGAGAGAGAAAGTACATCCATGCCTGAACCGGGATTCGAACCCAGGGTCTTCTTATCCGTAGTCAGGCACGCTGACCACTAAACAAGTTGATCGTCTTAAAAGGATACCAACGGCACGCGGTGTTCTCAGGTGATCACCCTCCCAAGTACTGATCGCGCCCGACGATGCCAAACAAATTCGACTAACACAAACGATATTTAAATTATTCATTATTAAACTGGAGGTGCGTGCCTTTGGCAAAGGAACTCCGCCGCAAAGGCAAAACCCCTCGTCCCTTGACTTCGGTGATCGGACGAGAACCGTTATTTTCATCATGGTATGGCCGTTGGCACACATCAGTAATTCAGTTATTTATGCAAAATTCGAAGAATTTACGATTCTTCGATTGTAAACGTCTATCCAAGTTTCTCAGCCATAAAATAAAAATTATTAAACAATAGATCTTCAAAAATAAAAATATAAATTCAAATAAAAAAATGCATGAAAATAAGTGCAAAAATAGATTATTTAAAAAATAATTAATTACTGTAGCACTTATGGGACCATAAAAAGATTGTTCGTAACATCGTAAATGTTCGTAAAAACAAGGTCTACAGTATTTAGTATATCGTGTAAACATTCAAATAAAATTATTAAGAAAAAAATCTTTATGTTTAACATAACCTTTTTCAATTCATAAATTTCTTTATTTAGAAGATTTTTACGCCACCTACTTACGAAAGTTCTGTGCCATCTGCTTACTCGAACACAAAAATCTGACATTATAATACCGTATATTGATCCAAATTGTACCCTAGTTTTCAGTCCTAATTTGATAGTAAAATGTTTTGTCTCGTATAAGGTACAAAATATTATAGATTCTATAATATATTAAGTTTTAGATTTTGAAAGAAAAAAATATCATATGGAGGGAAAACTCTGACCTAGTTATATATTTTTTGGATGAAATTAATATGACAAATAATAATAATAGTAAACACTATCAACATGTCCTTCGATAATTTCATATACAATTTACTCTTGCTAGAAGTGAAGAGAATCGGAAAACTTTCGATAGAGACAGATCAACTCACCTCTGGCCAGCGACTGAAGCTCATTTCTGGGAAGTTGAGCTTCTCGTACTCGTAGTGCGGGATTGCGTGCCACAGCGCAATCGCAGAGGCAACGACCAGACCTGTGGGAACAACGGATGACAGGTTAGACAAAGTAATGACAATTCACATTACAATATATACACTGAATTAGGCAGAAAAGGCGCAGACATTACTTTATAAAGAATTAACTTTAAATTAAAGAGCACGTTTCCCTTAAAAGCGATTTTCTTTGATGTGAAGTAAACATACATAAATGCGTTTACAAATGCCGGAATGACAGAACGAATTGACCCAGAAACTCCATCATTAATGAATGGTGAATCCTTTTTATGTAAGTAAGATTCCATCAAGATGAACTTGCTAAACAAGGATCGTCTTTTGCTCCCATTGGTGCAGAACCTTTTTGTGAGATCAATTTGTAGACCGCAAAGACCAATGTTCTTAGATGGGAAAAACGGAAGATGTATGAAGCTTGACTCAACACTCCTGGTCAAACCCACTCTAAAAGTATGATCTGTAGATCATCAGCCAGGATTTCCTATGAAATTCTAAGATGCTCTAGGCAGAAGATACGTTTCATCGTAGGCTTCATAACTGATTAGTACTATTTCAGAAAACATCTCCATAAAACGGGACTGTTTTAGCAAGACCCTATCTGCAGGAAATGTCATACGCAAGAGGAATCGACCTTGCTGAAAAAGACAATTGAACTCAGAGGCAATCTAGTAAAGGGGCAGCAATGAATTCTTCACTTGAGGTAGAAATGACCTCCAAACCATCTTCTTCTGGTGAAAGTCAGGAAGCTATCCCTAGTATGACTGACTTTCTGACCAGATGGGACTGTTTCAGTAAGACCCTATCTGCTGGAAATGTCATACGCAAGAGGAACAAAAGAGCATATCATTTACGAATGCGAGGCTCTTGCCCTCCCTAGATTAACTTCTTTAGGCATCATCCATACTAGAGAGTTACACCTAGACTCCATTAAAGGGTTATTGGACTTTATTAATAAAGTGGGTGACCCGAGCAACTGTAACTAGGAAACATTGGGTTTGGAGTGAATAGTACAAAATGCTGATAAAAGCCGAGGTGCTCAATGATATACAAACTCAACTCTAAGATGAAGAAGAAGAAGAAGATTCCATCAAACTGATTTATTTTTAGAAATCAGGGAATGAGTTATATTTAGTATAAATATAAAAGATTACATTTGAAGTGCATAGTATACAAAACAAGAGTGGAGTTGTTTAGAAAAGAAAAATAGGCATGAAATTTTAAACATAGAAGAAAAATAATCTCTTATTGCTTTTATACAGAAGACAAAGCTGGTATCACACAGTAATTCAACAATTAGTAAAGTTTGAGCATGGATAATATCAACAATAGATTAAATATGAAAAAAAAATAATTCCTTTGCTGCTGAATCTTTTAGACAAGTTTGAAATTTGAATTAAATTATACTTTTGATTTTTATACATTTGTTTTTAGAATGTATAAGTGATTACGTCATAACTGTTATATAAGTTTGTTTATGTCAAGAATAATAAAATGTCATCAAAGATAAATATTTGCAAATGAAAACAAGAAATTATAAAAAAATATTACTATCTCTCATTTTTAAATCGAATTACACGGTTCACTGTGGTACATTGGCAACAGGTACTTTTAAGCGTAGTATTTCAATGACTGCCCATACTGAATGACGAGAAACAAGTATTGTCTGTCAAGGCATTTGTTTTGACATTTTTCCAAATTTTTTCCCTAACAATATGTAAATTCAACCTGAAAATTCTTCCAGATGAGGCAAATATTAAATTGGATTTCAACTCTACAAGCTGTTAAGCTGTTGACAAGGAAATCGACCCATAATTTGTATTTTGTAAACATTTTTCAAAAATAAGTCTTTTTAGATTTAAGAATACAATTTAGAGATGAAAAAATGCATTACTCAGGAAAGATAACATTTAAAACTTTTCTGAGTGAAAAGGCTTATTTTAAATATAAGTCCATTCAGTGTCATCTTACACAGACTCAGTTACTTGACCCAAACAGGTATACATCTCCTTTAATTAATTTCAAATAAATTAGAGCTGCTAAATGATCTAAGACGATCTAATAATTTTCCATAACAACTGGCATGACTACCCCGTGGCCTGTTGCAACTTTATGTCTATAGAGGGCGCACTGCCAAATATCTTTGTTTACAAACAGAAACATGGCCAAACGACTGCCTTCTTAAACACTTATGTAGAACTCTAAAATTGTTCTAGAAACTTTCTGCAGGCTCTGCGATCTTCGGGATCAGATGGACGTACACCACCTTCGTCGCTGTCCAGCACTATCCGAACCTTCCTTGTGCGATCGCTACTGGCGTGCTCCAGACATCCTCAGCGCCTTATAGACTTTTCTGTGTTCACTTGTCTATTTATTCTTTCTGCATTTGTGGCGCTGTGGTCTTTGTAAACGTGGCCATTGGAAATTTAAAAAAAATTGGTCGGTCACATGTCAGCAAAATTTTCCTTTTCGGTGTGACTAGCCCTTATGCGATAGCGTCAAGTTATAAAAATCTTGAGTTTTTTGTATCTTAGTGGTAAAACACAGCTCTTAGGAGCATAAGATCCCGAATTCGATCCCAGCTTCTGCAGAACAATTGTTTTCTGTATAAACGTCTGTGGCCCAATATAGTCCTCCCAAGTAGATATTAAAAATGCCTTACTAAAGGCTGCTTACCTGCTAGCAGTTGCAATAATCCAGTTGCTATGATGTTGCTGTGAGACCTCCTCCAGCAGCCCACGAGACCGGGAAAAGCCGACAAAGTGGAGAACAGGAAGGAGACAATGAACAGGGCCACCACACACCTCGCCATGTCTGCAAAAAATCAACCCAAGTGAAAACAATTCAAAGCCATGCCATGCTGACGAAGCTTCTCAAATTCATGAATACTTACGGAGTCGCATCCAGCGCTGGTCCGTGAAGGAGTCAGAGATGCCGTTGTCGTTGATATAGTAGTCTATGTTTATGCACTGCGTCTGGACAGGGGACATGTACGTCTGAACTGCAATAAACAATCACTTGTCAGTGTCAACTCGTTGAACATAAAAAAATTATGTCCTTTTTTTAAATAGACTTTTTTTTTACTTAAAAACAACAAGAAATAAGTCCACTTATGTGAAAGTAATAACGAGTTGAATGTTTGATGAATAACTTAGTAAATGCAGTGAGAATATAAATGCAACATTTCAATATTCTTTGTCACATTCATTTTTCAGGATAATGTTTTTTTATAATTTCAATCAATTTCAGAATTTTATTCAGAGTATTTCTTTTACAACATACTTAATGATCTTAGAATCAAAATGTAATTGTTTTGTTGAGTAGTTAAAAGATGTATTACACAACAGATTTGATTAAAAAAATAGCATTATCGTTTTGTTATTATTCCTTGTATCTCGGTTTTTGCTTGAATGTCATTAATTTTAGCGAAAGAAACAAATATTTACATTTAGCTTAGAAAGATACTTTTCAAAATAAAATATAAATATATAATAATTTCAAAAAGAAATGAAAGTCAACTTTGTTTTTCATTTTTGGCGATTTAATAATTACAGTAAAGCATTTAACTTAATGTTGCTGGTTAATTTATTTTTGAATAAATTTGCATTCACATTTTATTCCCTCCCCCCATAAAAATCTGATATTGTTATGAAGTTAAATTCACATAAATGTTTTTTTCTGATTTAAAAATTTTCAATTCAGTTTTTCGGGAACTGAAGAATTGAAAAGTTTAATGGTACTTTTCCATTTCGCCGGCGCAGGCGATAAAGTCATCAAAAATGATACAACCGGCGCTAGAGGTTATATTTCCGCTGGTAACCTTTTACTGCTACGTTTTCAAAACATGTGATGACCTTTAATTGTCAACGACTTTATTTCGACTTCTTTTTTCTCCATTTCATAATTTTATGCTATGTTGCTATATATACAAAATTAATAATTTCATAAAATCTCTCTAGAAAAAATCGGATTTTAAAAATATAACTTCAAAAATAATAATCGTAACAAATTCACATAAAAAAATATGTTAAAAAAATAATAAGATTTTAAAATATGTATCACCCGATAAATTGTAATCTAATATATTAACCAAGTAAATTGAGGCTCTGGCACCCATCATAAATTAAAATTTTTTTATGTAAAACAACATTATTTAAAAAATTTTATGTGTATACTGTGTAATGTCGCCATTGGCGACTTAATTTTCGCTTGGCGAGATTTGCGCCGGTGAAATGGAAAAGTACCAGTTTAATTTAATAATACAGATTTGCGTTACTTTTTGTAGATGCAACATTGATTGGAATGACTGTTACTTGACTTGAAATTAATTTTAATCTTAGTGTATATCAGGGGTGTTTGTGGGACCCCAAAAAATCCCCGGAAACTTTTACGGACTTACTACCGACATTTTGGAGTTTCGAGAAGGGGGGAGGAGAAATGAAAAATTACAATTATGAAGTATTGAATGACCTAATTATTGCGTTTTCTGCTTTCAAAGCAAACAAAATTACCCAGATCAAAATAAATAATTCATTATTCTTACTTCCTTTTGAACGACGATCCCCGGAATTTCCGGGTATCGAAGTTCAAAATCCCCGGAATTCCAGGGTTTCCCCGGAGCACAAACACCCCTGGTATATAAAAATCACTTATAAAATTCAAGTAAAGTTAGAAAAGAAATTTCAAAGCATTTGTTGATGCACTTAATTCACTCTATAAATGTATAACTCATGAATAAAATCCGACCATAAATTATAAAGTACACAACGACCGATGGCTGAGTGGTTAGCGTTCCTAACTCCTGAGTTGTAGGTCCCGGGTTCGAACCCCAGTTCGGGCATGGATGTTACTCTCTTTCTCTGTCATGTGATGACGTATGAATGTGGCCCACCCTATAAACGGGTTTGTGGTGGTAAGTCGCGGGCAACGCTTAACGCCACCGTGACTTGGTTCACAGGTGCCCGCTAGGTAACGACAAATGAGTAGCAGTTTCTGGCCTTGTTGTGGCATAGGGTTCGTCACTCAAGTGCCCGCCGTTGGAAAAAATAAAAAATACTAATAAAGTACATTTGTGAGTTCCAGAGAC
Organism: Latrodectus hesperus; assembly: GCA_037975125.1. Taxonomy (NCBI): domain Eukaryota; kingdom Metazoa; phylum Arthropoda; class Arachnida; order Araneae; family Theridiidae; genus Latrodectus; species Latrodectus hesperus. The sequence continues at coordinate 36,441 of JAJQOW010001136.1, forward strand.
TATTCTGATTATTAAAAGTCGCTTGTGCATCAGGGCAATTTATCTAGAAAGTTTTAAAAATATAAAGGCCATTATATATAGAAACCATTAACTTTATATAACAGCAAAAGGATTTAATCATAGACAATTTCAAAAATTTTTTTAAGGTCATGGACACGGAATTAGCAGATGTTATTAACTCCTTAAACGGTTTGCCTGTACGGCGTACGGGCATCGATACTTTCTCCTTTCCTTTTCTGGTTTGCCCTAATTATTCATTATTGTAAATAGAATATTTAGTATTATGATTTTTCAACAAATGGCGTGGCTTGTCCATGTAACTGCAATGCTTTTCATCCGGGTTTTCTTTGTAGCGAGAAAGCGGGAATTTTTCTGCGAAATTTTTGTTCACTGTATTCAAAGCTTTTGAATTTAAAGCCTTGTCTTTTCTTATGGAATAAACGATGAAAATACTTCTTGTTAGATGATGAACTACATTCTGATACAGATATTTCTGCTAATTATTTGGATTATTCCTCAAATGACACGTGTAGTGAGATCAGCTCTGTTGAAGATTTGAGTTCTGCAAAAATTTTTACCGAGGTTGATGTGAAAAATCCACCTGTTCCATGTTCCACCTGCTCGGATTGCGACGTAGGATTTTGCATTACACCATGGTTTAAATTGTATCATACACAAAAAGACTTCTGAACTGTTTGGAAAAGTGGAAACTTCAAAATTCACTTAAGTGTGAGAGAAATTTTTGTAGAATTTGTAAACCATTCTTCACTGCATGCAGAATGTACTTAAGAAAAGCAAACATTTTAGGGTTTTTGGGTTCTAAAATTGTAAAATAAAAAATGTTGTAAAATTATTAAAAGTTAAAAAAAATTCTTATTATTCTTATTCTAGTAAGTATGGTACTTAATTATATGCAATGAAAAACATGCCTTTTTTGGAAGCATTTCTGGTAAAAAAAATTGACGGCTTAAAGGGTTAATTATACAGAAATAAGGTGGTTCAGTAAGGGGAAAATGATTAAAAGATTTTACGAAAGGCTTGTTTGAAGCAAACGATTTTATTCAGAAATAAATGCTAATCACACACACAGTTGGCTTTACAATAATAACTTACGAAGTTATACAATTTAGTTAGATTTGAATTTCGAAGATCTGAACTTTGGTAGCACCGTGCTTGGCTGTCCCAAGACTTTCAGCTATGTAGAAAAGGAGTTGTCCTTGTTCTAAATCAAGTACATTTGCGAATATAGTGATAGAATGATTCATTTAATGATTCTTGCAAGAAAAAATATTGATTGTATCATTAAAATCTCGTAAATAATTTCAGAAGCAAATGTGCTATTAATTTGCACTTTCTATCAAAAGAATTTCAAAAATATTTGCAAATTAATGTTATTGACATTTGTTAATTATTGTGTTGTTAAATTCTACATAAATTTTGACTTTATATAAAATTATAATTATATATAAAGTCAAAATTTATGTAGAATTAATTTATTAATTTAATAATTTTTTAATAAAAAATATTTTTTTCTATTTAAATTTAAAAAAAATTACGAAAAAAGAAACAGTTTAAAAGATTTAGCAGAACTTTCACATTTTTGAAATAAAATATTTTCTGACATTTGATCAAAAAATTCCTAATAGAATCAACCGTTAAACAACTTTTCCATAGTCAAAACATCTTTCTATATTGAATATTTTTCTAGAATAGTTTTATATGAAACACAAAATATTAAATTAAAACAATTTCAGTTACTTATAATTACAAATTGAAACTTCTATTAAGTTCATAATTAAGATATTAAAAAGTAACATTCATTAAGCAAAATAGAGAAGATTGTGCATAGATTGTTTTGGGTTACTTAAAACTGTACTAAAATTTCTCAGTAATAAAATAGAAAAAATTTCACTGCCAACATCAATAAATTAGTAAATAAGAGTATTATAGAAAAGTTATTTATATTTATTTTTTTATTTTTCTTTATGTAAATTTTTACTATTATACGTGAACAATTAGTAAATAAAAATCAAATTAATTTTCTATGTTAAGCCTTTTCAAAAAATCTACCCTCACATATTTTTTATGTAATTTTTGAAATTATATAATTACAAAGAATAAATACTATAATGTCAAAACTCATTTTATTGAAGAAATTTTCATTTTTTTTCTGAATAAATGCAAATTTTCTCGATATTCTTCAATTTTATCATATTCTTTTGCGAACTCTTAATCTTTTCCGATACTGCTCAAAATTATATCATAACAGTCTTTTAATTCACTATAAATACGATGCAAAATTAAACACACCATTTTTGAATTTCACCATTAAACTGAATTTTACCATTTTCTCACAATGTATCCTCAGGAAATTAATAGGGTATATCCCCCAATTGGCGACCTTTGCGACTTTTTTTCGGCGCCAAGCTGAATGCTTATTTTCAGAACAAGAATTTTACTAAACTTCGCGGAATTGAAACGCCGAACAAAAAATTCAAACGCTGTTGCCGCTTAAAAAGATCAATATTTTGACGCAAAAATTACTTAAAACATGAAGCAAAGCCTATTTTGGCCACAAAAAAAAATCCGAAACGCAACAAAAACTCAAATTAGCAACACCAAAAAGAAAATCACAGGCTAAACTAAGTATTACGGACAGACCTCAGTTTTACCCGGTTTAGATATAGTGCCGGAATTTCAATACTGTCTTTTATATTCGTTTTGTATTTCGCTGTGAATATAGCGTAGGAATTTCAATCCTTACTTGAACTTGGCGAAAAAAAATCCAAAAAATCGCCAAACTTCGGCCGTATTACTCAGTTTTACCAAATCACAGACCAATGTACCAGCAATACTATAATCAAAACAAAGAACACCAGATTTGGCGAGAACTCTCTTGGGAGGATATATTATACTTATACCAAAACCAGTAGCCATTATATCAGGTTTAATTAAGTAACTTACATTTTAATAACTATGAATAAACTGTTTCCGTATCACCCAGCGGATCGCCAATATGTTTCGTCCAAAGTAAAATAAAACAGGTATAAGTTAAAATAAATCACAAACCCACAAATATCGACATCCAAAATATTATTTATTTTTATTACACTGCTGCCATTCACCTAAACAATAAAAATCCTTTTCTGTTGCAGAGATCATTTTCAATATAAAGTTGAGTTGTATAATTTAATATTATAAACTTCTTAGAAATTTGAAATTATTTTGGTTTAAATATATATATATTTTAAATTGCTTTTTGAGGTAATGATATAAATATTTGTTAAAGTCGCGACAACGTATTTCTTAAAGAGGTTATTTCATCATTGGTACCACTGAATTCCTAACGGAACTTCAGAGTTCATCCATCATTGGTTGACACTTTTTTAACACACGAACAAGAAGAAATTAAAATGATTATTCAATGCAAACACAGTCAGTTGGACTCTAGCTTGATTCCCAATTCGAAGCCGGTCATTATCAAATTAGCCCTGGTGCACAAAGGTAAAGTGACAAATAAACGGAATCAAATCCAAACAGATCATCAAGCAAAGCTACTTCGCATAAAAATGACTCAAACAAATCAACAGGTAGCTTCAGTGCAAAGAAATCTTCATAACTCCTGTGTTCTTTCGGGTGTAAGAGGTCAAGGGTAGCGGTTGGTTGCTTTCACTTTCACGCACCCTCATCACGATACGAGTTTCTGTCTAAAATGTTATTTACTAGCTTGAATCACGAAAGCGGTATTTGAATTTATATATTTAGAGAGGCATGCATATTTATGGAATAAATATCACATACACTGAATTAGTATATTCATGGAATGTCATTCTTTTTATACATAACCTTGAAAGTTATATGATAGGAAATATAACTTAGCTAGGTAACGGTATCAAAAATAATGTTGGAAGCTATATTTTAGATTCCTTTTATTTTAAAATAATCATATTCAGCTGGAATTATTTTAGTATATTCAATATATATGATAACAAATAATATTACTATTCACGTAACAAAAGAATGCTTAAATATATAAAATTTTGGATAATTATTTTCTTAAGTACTGCGAAAGTGATTTTCTAAAATCAATGATAATCGTAAATTTATGTGAATATATAATGAACAAAGCTGTATGATTTCTAAGCAAAACAAAACAATTATAAAAAAAAGTATTTATCTTTTCTCACAATATTTTCTCCATATCTAGCACAAAAAATGAGCATCTAAATTTTTCTTCGCAGTGCAAACAGTAATGGCGTCCAAAACACAAATGAAATTTCAAAAATAATGGTAAGCACATAAAAAAAGATAAAAATGTACTCGCTTTATTTTGCTGGAATATTCTTACTTTGAGGTACACAGAATTCTCTAATAGCACCTACAGATATTGCTTAAATGTATCCTGAGAAGAAAACAAATCAGAATCTAAACCAATCAGAACCGTGAATAAATTTTAGAATAACGTTTAGGGTTACCATAAATAGAGCAACATCACCCAGCTTGGCGAGAATTCAAGGGGCACCCTCAAGTATAGTCTAACCAAAAAATACAACAAAAATTACAAATCGTCCTTGCCGATTGAAACTAACCTCAAAGTGGATGATTCGTCTTGTCTTTTTCATTTTGCTTTTTCTTTTGTTCTATTTTCAGTGCTTTTAATTTTGGAAGAAATATAACGCTAAATATTTAAAAACTCAATTATTTGGATCCAACAGGTAATTTTCATGACTTTGAAAAGTTTTACTAAGGAAAAAATTATAATTAAAAAATACTCCTTTGTTACTGGTAAAAATCATGAATGGATTTTTTCTCATCGCCGATTACACTCATACATTCGATGATGAACTTCGTCTTGTTTTCTGATGATCGAAGAATGCGATTTGAAGGCTGGCAGCAAATTCGTCGACAAATCGGATTTATGACGCCTCCTCAATATGACGTGACGTATATGAAACATAATATGACGTGACGTATATGAAACATAATCTGACATTATGGATATTTTAAACCAATGAGAATCATAATAAAGTGGCGTAATCATGATCTCAAATGGAACGAAAGAAACCACCACTTTGCAATTAATTATATCATTTTTTAAAATTTGCATATTTTACTTAATAGTTTTGAGGTTGCGTGTATGTTAAACAAGTAAGTTAAGGTTAGACTATACTAGAGGATGCCCCTTGAATTCTCGACAAGTTTATCGCCAAGCTGGGCGATGTTGTTCTAATTATGGTAACCCTAAACGTTATTCTGAAATCCATTCACGGTTCTGATTGGTTTTCTTCTCAGGATAAATTTAAGCAATATCTGTAGGTGCTATTAGAGAATTCTGTGTACCTCAAATTGAGTATATTCCAGCAAAATAAAGTGAGTACATTATTTTTCTTTTTTTATGTGCTTACTACATTATTTTTGAAATTTCATTGTGTTTTGGTCGCCATTACTGTTTGCACAGCGTTCGTTCGCAAAAACAAGTGCGAACAGGATCAGCGTCAAACAAAAATCGGCAATCTCGCCAAGGGGCACCCTCAAATATATTTTTACCTAAGTTAAATCTTAACAACATATTTATTAACATAAGAAAATAAGAATAGATAAACATTCAAACACCACAGATGTAGCGAACGAGCACAATGCTGCTCGTTTAGATTGTTGGCGAGTTAACATTCAAAATGTTGCCACTGCAGGCTTACAAACTGTAAGTATTGAGTAGTGCTGCCACAGTTTAATTATGCTTTTAAGTGCTTAACCTTTTCTTTTTATCTATGTTAATTTTGGTAATCATAATGATGTGACTTTGAAGTTTCCTTTAATGCAATTGATTATGTATGCCATCAAATGACAATCGAAAGTATTGTTCAAAATTAACAATGCGGTATAATTTAAGTTTAACGAATCCAGTACACACATTTCTAAAATTATATTTTGTCAAAACTGGAGATTTCTCTAGCACATTTATAAAGTTTATAAAATTTTTACTCAGGGTAAAAATAATGAACGCATTATGAAGAAAATGTTGATGGTTATGATGTTGGTATGTATAAATGATTGCAAATTAAAACAGAAAGATTTGTTACTGTGGTGAAATGAATATGAATGTAAACACTCTATTCAGCTCATCTCTAGCAGAAATGGGTATTTTGTATACTGTCCTGAGCCATATTCGCTTGTTGCAGTTGGGCTTGAGGGTGGTGAAGTAATCGTTTTGATTAGCCACGTATTGGAGATAACTTTAGAAAGTATGATGTCTCAGAAGTTCTTCCGATATTTTGGATTGGCGAAGAATTCATCGTCGTCGAGGGTTAATTGAAACCTTCAATGGTCGAGGATTAATTGAAATCTCATAAAAATTGCAGTTGAATATCCAGCCATGAATGAATACAGACATGATGTCTTGAACATATCGTTGAATCTATATAACAGCAAGTGTTGATCGTCAATCAATATCATTATCACAGTAAGAAACGTGTATATCAGTACAAATTAAGTGTGGTTTGATATTTGACTACTTGCTTTTAACGGGGCCGTAATGGATTTTCAAACATAATGAAGATTCCACACTGAAATCAATATACTAACTTTAAAGGCCATTCAAATTTCTCTCTTTCAATCGCCAACAGAAAATCACTTCCAGTTCAAAGCACAAACAAACCTGGACGGAAATTACCTGGGAAGAAACAAAATTTCCGTTCGAAATTGAGCTTGGTCACTCTTGAGGCTATCGTGTTTGTCGACAGATAAACAATCGTCTTTTCTGTGGGTCAATCTAAGTTGCTTAAAATCAATGTCTTTTTGATCAAGAATAACTCTTCTTTGACTTTTAATGTCTTTTTGATCAAGACAGCAATATATTACTCAGCGTTTCTAATGTGCCTTTTTTCAATGTACATCAGTTGCGTAAATAACTTTTAAATGTATCTTAAGAGCATCGTTAAAACTTAAGAAATAAAGACAAATAAGTACTTAAATGAATACCAGTCTCAAAAACAGCAACAGTAATTTGAATTTCATGCTCTCTGATGGTTAGAATGCGTAAGGGAGAGTAAATTTCTTGATATAAATCATTTGCATAGTTTCGTATCACAGACTAGCTTATCAAGTTTTGAAATGATTTCACTGTTCTTTCACAGTGCACTATTTTTCGCCATTGACTGCAAAAGTATTAAATAGTTATAAGAAATTTTAACTTAAAAAATTGTGTATTATTCGTTCTTAGTTATACATAATTATAAAAAAATTAATTACATAGAAAATAATCAATTGAACGAAAGAAAAAAATGGAGACATTCTTCAATATAAAAATAGTGGCAAAACCGAACTTTAAATATTCTTAACACGAATTCAACTAATTTTCTATAAATCTCTTACGCAAAAAAAAAAAAAAAAAAAAAACAGTTTAAAAAATATGATTAATAACTTTGAAAATCCTGAAGATAGAATATAGTGATTTGTCTTAAAAATCCGAAACCTGATTTTTACTATGAGTGAATGTTTTAATATGCCTTACTTAAATAATATAAAGCTTTCGCAATAAATATTTTCATTGTAGACGCTTTATGTATCCCAAAAATTGTATTCCTGAATATATGTCTCAATAAATATTATAAACGCTCCCGAATATTTTTATAAGATTTGAATGTTCCACAACATAATAATAGAATGAGCGGTCAAATGATGTCTTGGATAAATATGCATATCGTACCAATTAGTAGTTTACTTTCTGTAATACAGAACTTTCGATTTGTTTTTAGCTTAGAACTTCAACATACTTAAAAAGCTTTTGTTGTCTTCATATTGACAGTTTTCTTTTTGTTGCCATTGATTTCTTGTCCCCGGATGAATAATACAACGAAGTGCTTCTCATTGGGATTGCAAAGCGCGACGTAGAAGTGGTGGAATTCATTCTAAATCTTCCGTTATGGTTGGATTGCGCTGAAAATGATTCTCCGAGAAATAAAAATAGGCAACTTTTTTTCGGCGCCAAACTTCGAAATACTTGGGTCAAACGAGCTAGTGTCTGTAGATGTGTCATTATCTTACGCAATTGTTATTTGAAAACCGGTATCAATTAATAATCGTTTAAAAAATAACTTGTTACTTGAGAAATTAGATTATTAAGATACTTTCAAAATCTATATTAACAATTTATATAAACGCAATTTCACAATATCTTAACTGCTCAAATCGTTCCGCTATTGGTAACTCATAAAGTCATTACGCTATTGTGGAATGTTTTTGCGATACGGTATTTCGAAACTTCCATAACTTTAAAGAAGTTATCGTTGTTTTGGTTTTTAACGTTGAGTTTTTGAGAATCTAGGGAATGCATTATTTAGTTCTCGCTTGGCCAGCTGCGTTCTCATGATGAGTTTTCCCTTCGGCTTTCCCCTATGGAGAGAGGTTGAAAAGAAGAAAGCGTATGTATGAACAGATTTCATGGTGAAAGCATTTCTAAGAATGGGGTTTTCTAAAGATATAGCCAAAATTGTGAAAAAATGTTTTTAACCTCGGCCTTTAATCATAAGTTAATTTCTTTCGTGTGTATTGTAGGTATATTTTTATGAACCTGAAATTTTTTACAAACTCGAAATTATACCAAACCAATCTAAACAAGCGGGAAATACTTTAAATTTAATGCCAATCTTGAGAGGAAAATAATTAATTTTTATAACTTAAAAATAATTAAAAGAGACATACTATTTGATTAAATTTGAAGTATACTTTAAAAATTTATATAATTTAAAAATATATTTTTTGATATAGTCATTTTTTAATATTTGTTGAAAAATCTTATTATAATTATATTAAGATAATTTTTAATCTAGTTATCTTACAATTTTAAAATTATTATTATTTAAATTAACTTTTAATCTAATTATCTTATTAAATTATTAATATTCTTAATTTAATTAATCTTTCTAATATCTTATTATTAATTATTTAAATTAAATTTTTAATCTAATTATCTTACAACTAATAAAACAATTTAATATAAATTTTCCATGAAATAAATTCAATAAAACATTTTTTAGAAAAGAATTGTGTAAGAAAGTATCTCGTTCTCTCAACTTTAAACATTCTCCACATAAAACAATATTAATTATTTAGCTAAATTACTTATTAAAAACTTTTAATCAGTGACATTATGCAACAAAAAGTTTTCGTTGTCTTCATACTCACAGTTAAAGAATCAGCTGCAACAAAAAAAGTTTTGTTGCGACTGTATTTTATTTTTATTTTTATTTTATTATTTATTTTTTTTTTTTTTTGTCCCCGGATGAATCATACAACGAACCGATTTTAATTACCTTACAGTTCCAAAATTTTAAAAATGTATTTTATGTATGACAAAAATAAATTGCATTATGGTGTTTCTTGAAAAAGAAAGAGATTATTTATAAAATTTGTGCTCGCATAAATATTATTATTGTTCTACCTTCAACATATGTATCACTTATATGGTTCGTTATATAGTGAGTATTGAGAAACATGATAGTAAATGTTGCAATGCATAATTATTTTAATTATAGTAAATTTGTAACTATAATTTTCTATTTTTTATTTGAAAATTAAATTACAATAAAAGGAATATCTGATGTATTGTAGCAGCAATATCTGAGTTTCCATCAGTTATCATTCAAGTTATGTTCCATACGTTAAAGTTATGACCCAAAAATAATTGTTCCTAAAATGAACAATCTTGTAGTTTTATTAAATCTAATTTCAATATAAATTTTATAATAATTAACTCTGCTCATAAAATTTTGAATATTTAATTTTATATAACCGTAAAATAAATTATGAGAACATTTAATTCTATTTATGCAAGAAACATTTTGAACTGTGTGAAAGTTTGTAATTTTGTATTATACTCATATGAGAATTTTGAAAAAAATGAGTGGTTTAAAAATAAGTGAAGATATTTTACAATCCATTTATTAGAAACTTTATTTTAAACATCTTCATATTTAAATAAATTTTCTTCAATTAAACTTCTAACGCGTAAGTATTACAATGTTTAGAAAAATTATATAATAAATAAATAACTATTATGTAACTCTGTAGCATATATTCTTCAAAGAGAGTAAAAAAAGGAAAAGTAATGACTGCTTTCAGCATGTTTGAAATATGGAAAGTAAAAATGTTAAATCTCTTTATTAGTATAATTTATTTAAGCTCGTATGATATCAAAAAATACTCATCTTTAATTTTTTATAAGTATAAATGAACTACTTATGTAAAATTACATTGTAGACAAAACAGTAGAAATTAAAAAAGATTTATCAGTTTATAAAATTTTGTATTCATGACAAAAAAATTTTTATTTTGTATGGAAAGAGTTTTAAAAATTATAAATTTGTTTATTGTGTCAATAAAATAATAAATATGACATTTGATGAATTACTTGTTGTTGTTATATGTGCTATTTACCAATGCAATTTTTTATAATCAAATACTATAATTTACCGAAAAGACAAATTCAAAAATCTTAATTTTCTCGTAGATGCTGACAATGGGGGTTTATGCACGCAATTTTTAATTATTTAAATTAATTATTAAATTTTTATGAACACAAATATAAATAATATTTTATATTTGAGTTCAAAAGTGTGTAGTTTTATGATATATAACAGCTGTATATATTCATTTTTTTTATTACATAAAATAATTTATATGAATATGAATATTTGAAAAAAGGTTAAAGATTTATAAGGAAATTTATATATGTAAGAATATTATATTACACTATAACTATTATTATTAATAAAAGTTTTAGTTTCTTGCATATACTACCGTCATACTATATTTTCGAGACTCGAAAATTGTGGATTCGGTATTAACATTATCATGAATAATTATAGATGGTGTCAATGGATATAAATTAATCTTGATTTAATATTTATAAGTTGATATCATTATGAAATTAGTATATTTGGATGAAAATTCAACTTTTTAATTATGTTGAGTATTTATACTTGAAATTATGATGAGAAATATGTAAATACATCTGTCGAATACTTAAATTATGTGTGATTTTGAAAAAATTTCAAATTTAGGCATATTTTATGTTTTAAAGTAATAAAGAGTTTATTAATTAAAGTATAAAAATTAAGAAAGAATTACGATCATTGAGAAAGAAAAGGTGCAACAAATTAAGTAATTTTGTTTTATAAAAATACATTACTTAAGATTTTTATTTGAGAGAAATTAACCGGCTGTATAAAAAAAATTGTAAACATAATTTAATCAGTTGCAATTTTCAAAAAATAAATTAGTAAATAAAAATCAATCTAGAATTAAATGCCATCTTTGTATTTATATATTCTTATAAAATTGAATAAAAATATCAATAAAAAAATTCGTTTAAATTTCTTTCATTGGAGATTTTCCATGCTCGTAGTTACTAAAATTCACCATCAACCTTATTTCCTCAAAAAAACCAGTTTTGTCACAGCACGAAAAGATTTCTTTCTCTCCATTTGGAATTTTCAAGATGGCAAAAATGAAAGGATTTCTAGGAATAACTTCTCGTGATTATCAAAACGTTACTTAACGCTTTTTAGAAAGTGGTTATTTCCTTGAAACGTAATGATAACTAGTTTGTTTTGCCCAGATTTAACTAGTTTTTTTATTTTTTTTATTTTGCTACTAGTGTCTCGAGATAGAGCCCTGTAAGTCGGCTCCAAAAAGGCGTACTTGAAGAAAGTATTCGCAATGATTTGACGGTAAATGTGAATATTGTTTAGATTTAGTTTCAGCAACCCTATTTTTAATTTGGTGTCTGTTAAATTTGAAATGAAGTTTCCTAGTCGAATTTGTCACCTTTTCTATTTTTTGCTTATGAAAAGCGATTAAAAAAATAACGATTGTTGAAATCATTTTGTTAATGTTTATAAAGAACTTCGTATTAAAATATTTTTTCCTCCAAGTGAATTTATCAGAAATTTATGATATGAAAATGCATTTTATTTATCTCTTATGAAAATCGGCTAAAGTTTACTTTATAGTTTTTTAATGGATACTTATATTAACTTTACAAAATACTTTTTTCAAGTATTTGTATAGAATAAATTTGATAAATAAAATTTTCTCATTTTATGAATTTGTAATTAAACTATAAAAAAAAATCAAATCAATTTATTTCACGATTTTAAACTTTATTATGGAGAATATTTGAAATGCTAATGTTGTAGTTTGTGCAAATTATTTTGAAGTTTTTCGAATAATTGTCTTAGTTAAGCTTTAACAAAAAAGAAATTTATAGCATAAAAATAATACGGTAATTTTTTTATAATGTTGTGGCCCAAAAGTATGGAATAACATTTTCTTATATTTAATTTTTTTTATGCTTCTCTGTTACTGAAAATAATCTTATATGTGTACTGAAAATAAAAACTGAATGTTTGAAGATTAATTCTGGTATGGTTAATTAATACAGAAAATTAGATAAGATATATTAGTAGGGACTGTATATCCTTCGAGAAAAATGCTGATAGAGGAAAATAAAAAAGTTTTAGAAAATTTACAACTCTTTAATAATCTAAGTTTGTTTTATAAAGCGAATACATCTAGAACAACTGACTACCTTTCAGATAATACAACTGAGCTAAAAAATAATCTTTGAATAAAAATTTCGAATAAGCAGTATTAAAATAGTTGCTTAGAATACAAATTTAGTTAAACTAAAATAGCAGTTATTTTATGTAAAAAGTCAGTCGTAAAAGAATTTAAAAGAGAAAAATAGGTTCTGGTATGTTATTTACATTACATATGAGACATAAAGATAATGATTTCACTGAATTTAAGCACTATATATTTTTATTGAATTAATGTCGCATGCATTAATTAATCTAGATTGTTGTCATGAGTGCATATAATTAACCATTTATTACAGCCCCACAACCTTGTGATAATATATATCAACCAACGTTACAGTTACCTCTTATGTTAATCTCATGCACTTTAATAGATAGCTCATTATTTATTGCTTCAACTATTTAAGTCAATAATTTTACTTCCAATTATGGCTTTTATGTTGGGCAATGTCTTGGACTCAGCTTCAGTACAGTGGATAACGAACAGTTCGAATTACGAACAAATCGGTTAACAAACAATGAGCCGAAATTCAGGCAGCTGGTGAGAAAATTAAATTGTACTGATGAAAATTGAATAGTGCTGCTTTACTATATCTCAGATTTAGAAATGTGACAGATAAGAAAAAAATAATTTCTGTCTGTTTGATTGTAGTATTTAATTGAGAATTGGTACCGAGAGTTATAGACATTTTAATTAATATTGTGGTCACAGTTCGTTTCATTTTCTTTTGTTAATTTCACGAATTATAGAAAAAACTATTTTCTTATGAAAGAACTGACATTATGTACGATAAAAGAAATGATTAAATGATGGAGAACAAAGATTTTACGAGAGAAAGTGTTTCTGCTTTTGTGTACGAAGCTTTTTTTTACGGAAAAAGAAAGAACTTTTCGTCTTGGGAAATGGGTCGACCTTAATTTATTTTTCAGCTTTCATATTGTGATGTCGAAATTAATGGATGTTCATAAATTACTACAATGACTTTAGTTAATGTATGAAAACAACGACTAAATGAATTAAAATGTTTCTCTTTAATTTTCATTTCCTACTTTTAATTAAACAAAAAGGTAACTGTTCGAGCTTTTTTTGTGGAAAAATATGATTGAAACAGAAAAATACGCATTGAGTTGTAACTTTTTATTTCATTCAAAGGTCCATCAAAATATTCTGTTTCATAATTAATAATAAAGAAGACGAAAAATACGTCAGTTAAGGAATAAACTAATATATTAAGATTCAGTCAAATACTCTATGATATATTTTCTAGAATTTATAACCTAAAAATTGGGCTTTTATAATTTATGCTATTGTACTCCTGCGATTTTATTAAAATGCACTATTTTAAAATATTTTTATTTGATAGAAAGAATACTTCAAAGATTAAAAAAAAATCAGGAAACTTGAGACCAGATGAATTAAATAATTTATTTACTTAATGATAATTGCATTTGATTTAGGTTGATCGATATTTATAGCAGCTTATAGAAAAAGTGCACGCCATTTATATCAAACCTTTTGTACGCCTAATATTGATGAAATGGCGCTTCTCAGCTCTTGTTGTGTGAGTATTTGGAGAAAAAGTGGCCAATTCAAATGCATATAAGTGCATCGCATACATCCCTATCCCAGAATTGAACTCTACCAGTTAAATGGAAGACGAACAATAATTCTGATTTAAATTATTTAATTTCTAAAACTGGCAATAATGGGGATATTCTCTCCCTCACTATGCATGTTTTAACGAACTAGCCCACAATAGGTATATCTACAACTAGCCTCAACGAATGGCAGATAATCTTGCTGAGGAGGGTTGCAGGATTTCAACAACTCCCTCTTCCACACTCACCTTCATGTAGTTATACTCCCGGGAAAAATCTAAAATCTCGGAGGAGTGGAAAACACCCCCTATCCATGATCAGTACAAGGGATCAAAACCGGGTTTGTCCCTTGACCTCCCTTATGACAGACGTACCCGGACTACTCTCTCAAGATTTGCTAGTGGTCACATCAAGCGCCTCACTTACAACGAGGGCAGGTAAACCTTCGTCACCTTGCACCAAGTGCCAAAGTCATCAGGTCTCTCTTGAGCACCTTTTGGATTGCATGGGTCTCTCTAAGGAAGATCTCTTTAGCAATCCTATCCCAGTCTTCGACTACCTTACAGTCAACGGGCTCGTGGATCTTGTCTGACTCCGTCAGACAGTGAGGATAAGAAACAACGAAACACAACTAGCCTCAGTTATAAAAAAATGTTCTTCCGATAATAAATCAAGCTGACAGTGTCAGTTATATGTTATTTTCCATTATTGATGCTGTTAGACCCATCCAAGTAACCACAAGCCTGACAGCTTATTTTCTGGACCAATATCGGCAGTTTCGAGTATGAGCCGGCATTGGCAAGATGATTTTGCAACGGTATCGGTAAAGATTTTAAAAATTTGTGCTTTAATATTATCAGAAAGTGATTTCGGACCTGATGAAGATGTCTGCTAGCTAATGGCGACAAAACTCTGATGCTTTCCATTTTTCAAGGCCATGTGATGCCACTCACAAGAGCTGAATGTTTGTATCGGCGACCATTGAAATGAAACAGTGGTGTATTACTCAACAAGCTCTTAAGATTCGAAGAACTTCATAGGATTTATAAGATTTGTTTATGATTGTTAAAATATTTTTTAAAATAGAAATATCATTTAATCATGAATGATTTACAAATGGTATTTTGAATTTATTTAATTGCTTGTAAGGGAAGCTTTTCTTGAAAACGACCTAAAAAACACTAAAAGTGACAAACTGGATGACTTTATCCAAAAATAGGGGGTCCTGGTATGCATTTCTGAGGAAGGCTAAGGCCCACCCTGGGCTGTCAGGCCAATGAAGAAGAAGAAGAAGAAGGGAAGCTTTTGGTTGATGTTTCTCTCCAATCCAATATGGTGCAGCGTTCCTGCACTATCACCATAAAATAAAAAATAAAAAAAATTCTGGGAAATCTAAAAACAGGTATAAGTACTTTAAAATCTCTGGATCACGCTCATAAGAAAATGGTTAAGGGGATGTTTGTGCTGCTTAGCCATGCCCCAATGACATTCCAGAAAGCTCTCTCTCTCTCTCTCTTTCCCTGAATATGTGTGAGTGATTTTATGCCGCCACTCTACAATCGTAAGAGAAGTAGTCTGCCTTTTCCTCGAAATATTCAGCTGGTGACCAACTACCAATGTAGTCTTTTTTCAGGTGCGTTCAGGAGGGATTCTTGAAAGTGCATTGAATGCAAACTCTCCAGAGTTTCACCCTTACTTTCCTTTCCTGGTTTTTTCAATGGCGATGATAATGATGGTCCTCTTCCAATCACG
The DNA here is from genome assembly GCA_037975125.1 of Latrodectus hesperus. NCBI lineage: Eukaryota > Metazoa > Arthropoda > Arachnida > Araneae > Theridiidae > Latrodectus > Latrodectus hesperus. The sequence goes on from JAJQOW010001136.1 coordinate 52,391, forward strand.
TGGAAGATGACCCAGATTCCATGAAAAAGGTTAAAAAAACTTTAATGGTCTTTGTTTTCCCTTATCACCGATGAATTTAACAGGTGGCCATGAATGTAACCAGGATCTGGGGAACTTCTGCAGTCAAGTTTCCTCTAGAGCAATTCTCAACTCATGCATTGTGAATTTTTCATTAAAAGTGGGATCTCCCCGGGGCAGAGATGGAAGAGCGGCAATTGTGAATCTGTTGCTCGCCCGTCGCGCAGAATAAACAGGGGCGCGGAAGTCTGACAAGCTCTAGTCACGGTCTGTTACTTTCACTTGCAATCTCTTAATATTATTCAGTGCAATGTCTTTCTACTCCTGCTACGAAAGTCAAACTACAACAGATATTGGATTTTGTAGAAGAGGGAAGCTTCTTATACTATCGATTGCGTTTGTTATATTGAAATTAAAATTAAAAGATATTTTGTTCTTTTCTAAAAAAAATTTATTCCGTGATCTTATAGAGCTTTCTAGTACAGCTTAATTACTATTTATTATGTCCGAGTTTTGTAGATCCGAATGAAAAACATTATAGGAAATTCTTCGAAACATTTTGCTTTTTTTGAATTGTTTTATTCTTTCCATTTAATTTAGTTAAGAATTATAAAATTCTTCAGTGTTTCGGATTAGAAATTTTACCTATATGTAATTTATTAATGTAATCAGAAAAATTAAGAATATTCCACACCTCTGAATTTATATTAACTACAACTAAAATGAGGCTATGAAAGTTAAATGTGCAATTTTTAGATGTCTAAGTTTGTTCCGAAGCATTTTTTTTTAAATTATCGATGGTAATTCATAGTTTGAATTGGATATTAAAATTTTAATATTTTTAAACGCTATTGGAATTTAGTCATTCATTAGAACAAACTCTGAATTCTAATTTTCGAAATCCTTTGAGTGTATGTTCCAATTTTTCAAACTGAAATAAGTTTTATGTTTATTTAAAAAATCTTCTTTACAGAACCGTATTTATTTCATTCATACACATATATAAAATTAATTTTAACTTATACTAAGAGTCAAAACTTATGAAATATTATCGAATAAAATTTAAAATCAGTATTGCAATATTACATTTAATTAACTTTATTGTTAAATCTATATTTGGTAAAAAAAATATTTATAAGCAATATTACATATTTACTACGAAAAAAGCGTCTTACTGACTTAAATTTGCATAGCCAAGGCATAGCGAGCTTGGCTTGTCCAAGTGCCATTAGCAACAACAACATTTTTACTACATTTTTATATTTTATCTGTTATTTTATAGTAACTGAAAAAATGAAATAAACCTTATTTTGTAAAATCATTTTATAGTTATTTTTATTTTATTTGTATAACCAATTTTAATTTATACTAAAAAACAAAACTTTGGAAACACTATCAGAATAAAATATAAAAAATAGCCCATATTTATTCTTTTATCGTTAAATCTGAATCCTTCAAAAATATTCTTCAGTGAGTTATAATTAAAAAATCTATGGAACTTTAAATATGTATCTATTTAATGTTCCACAGATGTTTTGCTTTTACTGGTAAAAAGTTTGGTTATAATTAACAATTTTTTTATCTTGATTTCAGAGCCGACCATCTTGTCTAGTGGTCAGCGTGCCTGACTGCGGATAAGGAGGTCCTGGGCTAGAATCCCGGTTCGGGGATGGATATAATTTCTCTCTCTATCTATCCTGTCTTTGTCCTTTCCTTGTATGAATGAGGTGTGAATGGTTGCCCCCCTATAAACGGGTCCCTATGGCATGTGTGTACTGAGGAAGTCGGACTCCACACCAAAATATCGTTCAGTTGGAAAAGTGGAGCAGCGCACCCCAAGTTGCCAGCCCCACACGACAATGAATGAATGAATCCTGATTTCAGAACAATATTTTGATATCAAGCGCTCAATATTATATTCAGAATGACGCAGATATGGGGATGTGTAGCAAATAAAATTGCCTATTCGTACTCATGCATATGAGACTTGAATGTAATGTTTAGCAATTTGTTTTCATATTGTTTAAATTATACTAGATTTATATTAATAGTTTCGCATTTCAAATTTCAATGTATACGTACATATTGTGGTAATAAATTTTATATAAATTAATATCTTTCTTTAAAATTAATTTCAATGTTTAATTTATTCACTTGTTATAATGCTATGTGGAAACAGGGAAAGTATTCTTATTGATAGAATGCAATAAATGTGATTAAAAAATGATAAATAAAAATTGGATCTGATTGGATATCAGAGATACACTTTTATCGACACACCAGTACAGATGGGTTAGTGCAGACGATTAGTTTTGAATGCTACTTTAGTACTCTGTGTGAGTGAGGCATTCTGTGTTTGGCAACTTCCTGTTGTATTAGCTGAATTGGAGCTTTGCAATTGTAATTTCTACCGCTGGAACTCCTTGTATTTGGTTAAATTTGCGACGAATTAAAGTCTTGTGATTAATAAGGGATTGTTTTATCGACTTTCAACGAACCCCGTGCATTGGTACAGTATTAAAGGGTAGTTTTTTTTTTTTTTTTTTTTTTTTTTCCTACATTGTATTAAATTATGGGCTGAACGTAATTTCTCATAAATAGAATTAGCATTCACACACACAAATACGTTCTTCAACAATTCCTTAAAATGTAATTTTTTTCTTTTTGCTTCTTCAGAGGTCCGAAGGGTTCTCGTTTCATTATATAAAGTATTTGTGTTCACTGGCTTTAAAAAAAACTACAAATTATTTTTTGTAACTACAATTTGTTTGTTTTTTATTTATACGACTCAGGAATTTTGCATTTTAAGTAAGGAAGGATATCGAGAATATTAAAATGAATAATTTAAAAGAAATATTTATATTGTCTCTTAATTTGTGTATGTGTGAGTGAATTATTTTCTAATTATTTTACGTAGATTTTATGGTGGTATTTTTTTAAATTTGAATTCATACATAAATATGCATAATACATTTATGCTCTTAAAAAATTAAAGCATTTATTTAAAGGACATATATTAATGTATGACTTAAAAATGGTATCAACTTAGCTACATAAATATAGCTCGATCGAACAGTTACAATAAGAAAAAAAATATCTTTTTAAAAAATAAAACATTTTTAAATGTACATTTTGATTCTATAATTATTTTTTGATATCTGAAGTGGTGTCAACTGAAAGAAGTAAAAACAACAGGTAAAACACTGATATTAAAATTTATAAAAAATGTGAATATAAATAACAATATTTATATTCCGCGCAACATCCGAGGTAAAATAAAAAATAAATATGAAAAAACAGGATTTAAATTGCCGCGCTTTACACCCTACAAAAAACGAACAACTAAACAAGCGATATGCAAATTGAAAATGGTGAAAAATTCAAATTGTGCTTAAAAGTAAAACTAAACTTGAAGTGAAACTAAAAATGCTGTTGCCACTGAAAAGAAGCTTATGTATGATGTAAAAATGATGCAAAACACCAGTAAAACGAAATCTGGCAAACAAAAAATTTGAAAAGTAGCAAAAACTGAATCTGGCAACACTATAATAAAAACAATAACTCTCAAATTGACGACACTACAATCAAAACAAAGGGCGCTAGATTTGGCGAGAAATCACTTAGAGGGCGATATCATACTTACACCTTTGCCTATATCGTTCCAATACAACTCTTATCGACAAGCCGATTTCGACTCTCATTGTAACCGGCATTTGCTGGGTTATTTACATATGCAGACGTATACACCATAAATCTATAAACGTATAATCTTATAAATACTGTAAACACACCTTAATTATTTAATCAGGGTACAATTAATTAATTAATATAACTGTAATATAATTACCTTAAAATGATATGTCAGTTTATCATATTTTATTTTAATTTATAATATATAATTTTGATTTAATTTATGATATAATATTAACATATAATTGTTTTTAATATTCTTAAAAAATAAATAAATAATAGATATAAATTAATTAATAAAAGTAAATACATAAATAGATAAAAGCTCAATCATGGGATCCCCGAGGAAATCTCCCCCGTGAGATAAAAATTTTAATTATTTATTAACTAAATATGATCAACATTGTTATATTTAAACTATTAAATGTATATAATAGCTCTTGCAGGAGTAATAAGATTCATTAGACTGAAGTGATTTAGGATTTGTTTTATAACACTATGCGATAAACATGATTATTTTTTTAAAAAAATATATATATATAAGACCTTACAAATGAATTATATGCATTTTTTTTATTTTGTTATGTCCAGGCAGGGTTGAGTCACGAAAAAATCCTGATTTCCTTGTGCATTTCATATTTGTAAAGTCATTTCCTTCACATTTTTTACATTCAATTTATTTAGTTGTTTTTTTTAACGCAACTAGATAAATACAATCATTAACAAAAGTCTGCTTGAAAACACAATGATGATACGAAGCAATCGTTTCAGTCACTATTGAACTGTTAAGTGCTACTAACAGCACAAGAAAGTTTATCAGCATTTTCTCACATCGGCATGTCGGTCAGTGGTACACATGCGAAGTCTTCGCAGGCAACCGCTATCTGACCTCCAAAAACAAATGGCGCAGGTAGAAGCGAAAACGGCTGGGGATAACCTCCTTTCCTAAATTTGGACAATGTGGGTCAGTGAGAAGAAGTCCTTGCTGATGAGACGCCAATAGCGTCACAGTTGATCGGAAGGGCGACGTTTCGGAGATCCCAAACAAGTGGTTATTAACCTGTGTTCGATATGAGTAAGATTCATACATTAGCTGCTTAATGCTCTTTAACGAGGTTAATGGCGAGAACAAAGCGGTGTAGAATCTGTGTAACCATTGAAGTCAAGTTCAAGATCCAATTTTAAAAAAAATCATATTGTAATGGAAACCTAAATCCTTGGCTTTTTTTAAATTTTATAATTCAAATAATAAAAAAAAATAAATGAAAATTCTTGACTCGTGTGTGTTTACACTGTAAAAAAAAACGGAAGAAATACAGTAAAAATCACTGTTATTTAAATGGCTATCATAGGAACACTAATGATTACAGTAAATTTTACTGTTAAATTCAGCCGCAGAAAATCGTTTGCTATTGCGCATGCGCATTGAATTGGCGGAATAAAAGTTTCTTCTGTTCCTGTGACAAATGAATCAAATTAATTTCGCCATTTATTTGCCCGTGTTTTCGCTTAGTGAAGTAGGTGATATTTTGAGAATAATTATTCCTTTAGTTGAAGTTCTATTGAAATTTAACCACCAAATATAAGGTAACGTATATTTTTCATATTGTTTATTATGCAAGTTGTTAGCTAACTTTGATATAGATAAATTCTTATAAATTTGACTGAACATTTCAAAAAATTCTAAGCTGAATTTACAAACGATCATATTTACTAGTATTAATTTAGTGTCAATATTTTTTTACTTTCTTTTTATTAATATTTAAAATATTTTATAGTAGTTTGGTAACATAATTGATTAGTATTTTAATTATCAATTTTTTGATGAAATTAGAATTGTATTTAAGTGCTTCCATTGTTATAAAATTGCTTAGCTATATTTCTTTCGAAATTAAAATTGAATAATCATCTATTGTTATATTCTTTTAGATATATATTATTAAATATATTAACGGAATTTCTATTTTATTTCGTTGTGGAAAATTCCTGATTTTTCTGTCATTGTAAAATGATATAATTTATTGTATATTAATTAAATATAATTTTAATAATTTTTAATAATTTTTTGATTAGAATTTTATTAAAAAATGTTTATTTTTTAATACAGATTGTTAAATTGCATTCTAATTTTTATCATTAATTCAATTCCATTTTGTAACATGCATTAAAATAATAATTTTTTTAGGCATAAATGTTTGTAAATTCTTTCAATAAAATAATATTACAATTAATGATATTTATTAGAATAAATAATCTTGTGTTTTGAATTTGCATGAAATGTAAAAATGCATTTCAATGGAAAATGTAATGTTTTTTTAAAATATTTATTTTTTAAAATCATTATTTTATAACAAATGTATAAGAAACATTTTTAAACACATATTAAGAAGTACTATTCGAATTAAGGTGATTTATTTAGAAAATGTAAAGTTTATTATTTTATAACCATAATTAATTTTTTAAATTTATATTACTAATTAGAACATTAATTAAAAATCTGTTTGGGAAATCTTGTTGGTAGTTTGATATTTATAAAACAAAATTTCTGGCAACACATTTTTTTGAAAAAAATTACATTATTACTGCAAATTTAACTTTATTTTATTAAAAAATTGCAAAATTTGTAGTGCTATTTATGATTTATTTACATGTTAGTGAAGAAATTTGAAATTCATAAAAATAAAAGCTAATTTAAAATTATAATTAAGAAACAAATACATGAGTGAAAACTTTGTAATTTGTTCTTGCTTAACATATTTAAAACATATTGTGATCAAGATTTTTCTAATACTACTGTGTACATTAAATACTACCTTCCAATATAGTCACACTTTTTAAAAAAAATTTTAAATATAACTATGTTTAGAGAAAATAAGAATTTATGAAGAAAATGTTTGATTTGTAAAGGAAATTTTAAAAATAGAATAATCACAAATAACTTTTAGTAGTAAGACTATTTAGAGTAAAGCCTCTTCTTACCGACTTCAGCCATATTTGAAAGATAGAATAGGTATTTGGAGAGAGAGAGAGTGTGTTTTTGTAAGCACGTGTATTTTTAAAAGTTTTCTATTTATCCTTCATTGTGATAGTGTTTAACTGCTGTAGATTTAAATTTTGAGTGTTTAACTGCTGTAGATTTAAATTTTGAGTGTTTAACTGCTGTAGATTTAAATGAAAGACTTAAGTTTGCATCAGCTAACAAAATTAAAAGAATTGTTAATTTCTTAAAAACTTCTCCTCCTGGAGGTTGTAAAATACAATTTTCAACCATTGAGGAATTGGATGGAAAAGAGGATATTGGACAGTTTATTATTCTTCTATCAGAGAAGACTTGAAAAAATATTTGGAAGTACTGCAGTAAAGTACTCAAAATTTTATTTAAAAAAAATTACTGCTTAGTAAATTATAAATAAGAAATTTAGAAATGAATATAAAATATAATCATAAATAAATTAATCAGGAATTTGTTTATTGGTTTTAGATTTCCGCATCTTCTCAGGATGCAATAGATATTACAGACTTACCTTGCACACCATGTCTATTAATTTGTGGTACGTATTATTTATATATTTCATAAGGTTTGAAGTATTTTAACTCAAAAGCAAAATTTTGTTGTTATATTTATTGACCTCATCAAAAATTGTTTACTCTGCTTACATTCTATTTAAAATAAATCATATGAATATATAAAGTTCTAAAAAAATCTAAATAAATTGTTTTAGTTAAATACATCTTTTTTGATACAACTTCAATTATATTCTTTATTTATCTTAAGTACGTATATAATGACGTAAATATGCAGACTTAATGAACAGCAATTTTTTTTTATATTTCCTAATTTTGCACTATTTCATGTAATTTTTTATTGAAATTAAAGTTTTCTTAGCGGGAAATACAACTTTCATCTCACTCTAAAACAACTTAGATTTCACTTTTGAGGCAACTATTTACGAATTACATAAATTCAGTTTTAAGCAAATGTTTTATAAAATGTTATTTCATAAATTATTGTTACTTTGACACATTATAGCATTTTAATTTTTCTGTTTATTTTCGATGGAAATGTTTTCAAATTGTATATATGTGCATGTAAAAGAAATGTTTCCATATTCTCTACAAAATAAATTTTTTTAACTTAAAATCGGTTTTCGTATGTTATCTTTAAAATGTGGGCATAAAGTTCATATTTCGCACTTTATTTCTAAAAATTTGTAATTCACAATTGGAAGTGTTATGATTTGCTTTTCAGAGGATATAATTTTCGATAACATGAATGAATTCTTATAAAACCAATTCTATATTCTCTTTTAATTAAATTAATTACAAATTAGTTTCTCGAGATAGAAAACATCAGTTAGAATGATTTAATTGAAGTAAAGATTTTATCATTTTCAGAAAAAGTGAGACCTTCATTACCAAAAATTCTTATCATGAAATTGCTAAAATCCCTTGAAATAATTTTTATCATCAAAATGTTTGTGATTGCATAAATGTAACAATCACTTGTTAACTATTAAGAGAAGTATATTTTAACATAAAACAATAAAAATTTTTAAATATTTTATTGAACTATTAAACAACTTTTCCTCTGAAATATTCAGCTCTTGAAATTTCAAATTAGTTATTCATGCGTCAATTTTTTTGTTTTTCAGGTGCTTGCTTGTTCAACTTTAATCACTCGCGGGGAATGAAATCTAAAAAATATGTCAAGGAATGAATCCAAGCACGTGTTTTTGTCACTTTTAAATACTTTATACAACTTTAAATGGCTATAATTATTAAAATGTAAATAAAAAAATTCTTTACAATTATTTGTGTATTGTCAACTATATTGCTTTTTTTCCTCAGAATCTTAATTTGCTTACATTATAATAGAAAAAAATCAATTACTTTAAGCAATATCAAAAAGAAAACTTTTATTGTCTTTACAGTATAATTAAAATACTACATCATTAACTAATTCCCTTTTGGTATTTTTAGTAAAATGGAATGTTTTGTAAGGTTTCTTTTTATCCTAAATCTGTAGAATCACAGATATATCAAAAATCAATTTTATGCTAAGCTTTGTATCTTATTCAATATAACTGCTATTTCTTAATTTTTTTAAAAAAATATGTAATAAAAATTTCAACCTTCTTAACTATTCAATTAAGTTACGATTTGATCCAAGATTTTGAGGTAAGAAAGTTAAACAATCTCGTCAGGTATTGAAAGTTAAACTATTGATCTCAAAAAGTTCTAAAAATGACATCTTCTGCAATATAACATTAGTTATGTTTTTGTACTTTATATATTATATAAAAAATTGCTTAATAATTGTTGGCCCATAATTAGGAAATTAGCTAATGTGTTTTCAAAATTGATTTATACTCTACTGTTATCTTTACAAAACATGATGATAGCTGTAAATAGCTTATTGCAGTAGATTTTGTAGAATATGCAGCAAAATGCATAGTAAAATGTGCTATAAAAATAACAATAAAAAGTGCTGTAAAATAACAATAAAAAGTGCTGTAAAAATTACAGTAAAAAGTGCTGTAAAAATTACAGTAAAAAGTGCTGTAAAAATTACAGTAAAAAGTGCTGTAAAAATTACAGTTAAAAGTGCTGTAAAAATTACAGTGAAAAGGGCTATAAAATTACAGTGAAAACTGCTGTAAAAATTACAGTAAAAAGAACTGTAAAAGTTTTACGAATATGCTGTAAAATTTACAGCATATTGTACTGGCGCCCAAAACGCCAGCACATTTTGCTGTAAAATTACAGTGCTTTTTTTTAGAGTG